>CM031624.1:59597225-59619696 GCA_018398815.1 Conus ventricosus | reverse complement strand
ACTGAAATAGGTCTGGTGATAGTCTGGTGCAAGTAGTGGGTAAACTTATGGTGTGAATTTTGTGGTCTGGTGTTTTGTCGATCCATGAGCTGGTGATGCCAGTTGGTTTGTAAGCACCAACGTATCTATGAAATAACGTGTATCTCCATTGAGGCATTGCGTGTGGATGTGTATCAAATGTTTTCTGGATGGGGTCCATTGTATGAATAATACGCTCGAGAAAATGTTCCCCGAGCGTCGCTCCTTTGTCCTGAGTCATGGATCGCGTGATGGGACCCATGACTGCAACTGTACCCAGTTGCGCGGCAGTTGGCTGAAGGGGAAACTAGGGCATGATGACGGCTTGCTTCACATCACGCTACATGTTGGTTTACAATACACAATCCACGTTAATCGTTGAATGCACACACAATCACATCACGCACTGACTCGGAGAAGTTAGAGATGAAAGTGCATCATAAACATACTGTCTTATTTACCTTGCATTGCCACATTCACTTTGAAAAAACTTCGCTGTAAAACACTGCAACCACTAAACACGTCTGCACTCGTCGGGAGATAGAGAGAGAGAGGACACACACACACACACACACACACACACACACACACACACACACACACACACACACACACACACAAGTCCTGAGGCAAGCGCGCGCGTGCTCACACGCACACACGCGTGCACACACACACACACACACACACACACACACACACACACACACACACACACACACACACACACACACACACACAGATGCACAAACATGAAAAAAACGACACACTCGTGCGTGCACACACAACCACTAACACACGCGCGCGCGCGCGCGCGCGCGTGCGCACACACACACACACACACACACACACACACACACACACACACACACACACACACATACACGAACAACAACAACAACAACGATTACAACAACAAAGAAACGATAACGCCTGTCAATAAGAAAGGGAGGTAAGCGACCATAAACATTCTGAAAATATAACCACACTGGGTAATGTACTCCTTTTCCGACGTTGCGACTTCGACGTTTTTCCGACAGGTAAAGGGGAACAACTGGATGACGACGGTCAGAGGGAAATCCATGTCCACTCTGTCAGTAGAAAAGTATGTGTTGAGTTGGTGGAGGGAGGGGAGGAGGGAGAATCGGCTGATCTTTACTGTCGTTTTGTTGTTGCTTTGTTGCTGAGCGCGTTTTTCCCACTTACTTTATTTCAATAGTTGTTTTTGTTTAACTGTCATGTTAATTTGTTTTTATTTATTTCACATTTTGATTGTTTTAATGTAAATTGTTAGATTGTTGTATTGGTTGCTGTGTTATTGTTGCTTTATCGTAAATCTGTTTGTTGCATTGTTGTTTTATGATCTTATGTTGTTGTGGGTTATGCTTTTTTGTGTTTTATTTTACTTTTGTCTTTTATTCATGAAGTGTTGCTGTTTTTTTTGTTTCATTTATTTATTCATTATCATTGTTTTAGTGGTAGACTCTTATTAATGTTAGTGGTGTTGAATTTCATTGTTGTTTTCAGTGTTTTGTTATCGTTTTGATATTGTAATGTTGGTGTGTTTATAATTGTTGATGCGTTCTTTTTCGCTATTCAACTCTAATATTAATGTTGTTGTTTACTTATTACTGTTGCTTTGTTTGTTATTGTCATATTGTTCTGTTGTTGTGTTATTATTACTGTTGTATTGTTGTTATGTTGTGGTCTTTTCTTAAATTAAAGTCTCTGTTGTACGATATTGCATTGTTCTGTTTTTGTATTGTTGGTTACTGTTGTATTGTTGCTGTTTTGTCGTCTTCTCTTAGATCAAAATCATTGTTGTTCTTATCATGGCATTGTTCTGGGTTTTTCTTTCTATTGTTGGTGACTGTTGTATTGTCGTTATTTTGCGGTCTTTTCTTAATCTAAAGCCATTGCTGTTTCTTTTTATTGCATTGTTCTGTTTTTGTATTGTTGTTGCCAAAGGGTTGCTATTGCTGTATTGTTATGTTGCACTATTATTGTAGATATTAGTGTATTGTTCTGCAGATGTTTTGGTAATATGCGTTGTTATTGTGTTTTTCTGTTGTGGCATTGTTGTCTCTATTTAGTTGTTCTGTTGCAGTTGTTGTGTGTGCACACACTCACCCCCCCCCCCTTCCCCCTTTTCCATCTTGCATGGTTATTTTGTTTTGCTCCAGTCTTGGTGCTTTCTTCTTCCTAAAATACTGGTTCACTCAAAATTGAGTAGATCACCAGCGCACATGTTAATTTTAAAAAAGAAAATGCGACTCATCCTGTTGGCCCCTGGAGCAAAATTTGGCAACAAGGGGTCGCACATGAAATTTAAAAGGTTAAAAGCAACGGCTAGGTTAAGGCCTAGGTAACCATAAAATATATGGGGAAGTTAAAATAGAAAAGTCAATTAATATGCAGATCTCAGGATTGTCTTATCAATTTTATTTTTTAAAAGAGACTGCATTTGTGGCAAACCTGATGGCATCCGGCGTTTTTATGTCGCTTTATTTCTATTGTTGTTGCATTGCTGTTATTATTGCATTGTTGCAGTTGTTGTGTTTTGGTCTCTTCCGCGTTTCACTTTGCAGTCACATGAAATGGACAGCACATTACTGTTTCCTGGACAGATTTTAATGGTTTCTGCGAGGAACAATGGGTGGTGTGAACGTGTGTGAACAGGAGTGGTGTGAACGTGTGTGAACAGGAGTGGTGTGAACGTGTGTGAACAGGAGCAAAAATGCTCACAAAATTCAAACAACACTACACAACAATCACACTGCCATCTGGTCTACAACAATCGCATTGCCATCTGGTCTACAACAATCACACTGCCATCTGGTCTACAACAATCACACTGCCATCTGGTCTACAACAATCACATTGCCATCTGGTCTACAACAATCACACTGCCATCTGGTCTACAACAATCACATTGCCATCTGGTCTACAACAATCACACTGCCATCTGGTCTACAACAATCACACTGCCATCTGGTCTACAACAATCACATTGCCATCTGGTCTACAACAATCACATTGCCATCTGGTCTACAACAATCACATTGCCATCTGGTCTACAACAATCACATTGCCATCTGGTCTACAACAATCACATTGCCATCTGGTCTACAACAATCACACTGCCATCTGGTCTACAACAATCACATTGCCATCTGGTCTACAACAATCACATTGCCATCTGGTCTACAACAATCACACTGCCATCTGGTCTACAATCACATTGCCATCTGGTCTACTTTCGAAACTCAGACACTGGAAAGCAAGCACAAAAATTAGTAAGCTAAATACAAAGCACAGGATTTTTTTTAAAAAGCAGTTTCACTCTCAGAACTACAGGATTTTTTTTTAAAAAGCAAGATCACTCTCAGAATCAGTTGCTACCAGTCTTGCACACAAAGTGTCCCAAGCCCCAGAAAGAGAGACAAATCCAAACTGTGTGTGACAGACCCCCCTCCCAAGGAGTGATGCTATGAAGTGACACTGTCACCTCCTCTGTCCTCTCCTTCAGTGGTGACACTGTGGACACACACAGCACCAGTCCTTCTCTCTTCCTCTGACCCCTGGTCTTTCCACAGTCACTGTGCCTCACAGGAAGGATTGCGACCTCTGACCCTGTCTTCCCACAGTCACTGTGCCTCACAGGAAGGATTCTGACCTCTGACCCCTGGTCTTCCCACAGTCACTGTGCCTCACAGGAAGGATTCTGACCTCTGACCCTGGTCTTCCCACAGTCACTGTGCCTACAGGAAGGATTGTCGCCTCTGACCCTGGTCTTCTGACAGTCACTGTGCCTCACAGGAAGGATTGTGACCTCTGACCCTGGTCTTCCCACAGTCACTGTGCCTCACAGGAAGGATTGTGACCTCTGACCCCTGGTCTTCCCACAGTCACTGTGCCTCACAGGAAGGATTGTGACCTCTGACCCCTGGTCTTCCCACAGTCACTGTGCCTCACAGGAAGGATTGTGACCTCTGCAGTAAGGAGCAGGAACTGAACACACCCTACATGCTGCAGCCAGAGGCCGCCATTCCACCCTGCATACCCATTCCACCCACAGGCATTCCAGCAGGGGGCATTCCACCCTGCATACCCATTCCACCTGTATATCCATTCCACCCTGCATACCCATTCCACCCTGTATATCCATTCCACCCCGCATACCATTCCACCTTGTATATCCATTCCCCCAACAGGCATTCCCGCAGGGGGCATTCCACCCTGTATATCCATTCCACCATGCATACCCATTCACACCACAGGCATTCCAGCAGGGGGCATTCCACCCCGCATACCCATTCCACCCTGTATATCCATTCCACCTGCATGCCATTCCACCTGTATATCCATTCCACCCTGCATACCATTCCACCTGTATATCCATTCCACCCTGCATACCATTCACCCTGCATACCATTCCACCCTGCATACACATTCCACCCTGCATATCCATTCCACCCTGCATACCCATTCCACCCTGCATACCCATTCCACCCTGCATAATACATTCCACCCTGCATACCATTCCACCCACAGGCATTCCAGCAGGGGGGATTCCCCCCTGCATACCCATTCCACCCACAGGCATTCCAGCAGGGGGCATTCCACACTGCATACCCATTCCACCCTGCATACCCATTCCACCCTGCATACCCATTCCACCCCAGGCATTCCAGCAGGGGGCATTCCACCCTGCATACCCATTCCACCCACAGGCATTCCAGCAGGGGGCATTCCACCCTGCATACCCATTCCACCCACAGGCATTCCAGCAGGGGGCATTTTACCCTGCATACCCATTCCACCCACAGGCATTCCAGCAAGGGGCATTCCATCCTGCATACCCATTCCACCTGCAAACCCATTCCACCCTGCATACCCATTCCATCCCCAGGCATTCCAGCAGGGGACATTCCACCTGCATACCCATTCCACCTGTATATCCAATCCACCCTGCATACCCATTCCACCTGCATACCCATTCCACCAACAGGCATTCCAGCAGGGGGCATTCCACCCTGCATACCCCTTCCACCTGCATACCCATTCCACCCTGCATACCCATTCTAACCACAAGCATTCCAGCAGGGCCGGGGGCATTCCACCCTGCATACCCATTCACCCACAAGCATTCCGGCAGGGGGCATCCCAGCATAGGCCCGGGGCTGGAGCGTAGCCAGGCTGTGGGGGAGACCCTTCCCATGGTGTAGCCAGGCTGTGGGGAGACCCTTCCCATGGTGTAGCCAGGCTGTGGGGAGACCCTTCCCATGGTGTAGCCAGGCTGTGGGGAGACCCTTCCCATGGTGTAGCCAGGCTGTGGGGGACCCTTCCCATGCTGTAGCCAGGCTGTGGGGAGACCCTTCCCATGGTGTAGCCAGGCTGTGGGGAGACCCTTCCCATGGTGTAGCCAGGCTGTGGGGAGACCCTTCCCATGCTGTAGCCAGGCTGTGGGGAGACCTTCCATGGTGTAGCCAGGATGTGGAGAGACCCTTCCCATGGTGTAGCCTGGATGTGGGGAGACCCTTCCATGGTGTAGCCAGGCTGAGGGGGAGACCCTTCCCATGGTGTAGCCAGGCTGTGGGGAGACCCTTCCATGCTGTAGCCAGGCTGTTGGGAGACCCTTCCTATGGTGTAGCCTGGATGTGGGGAGACCCTTCCCATGTGTGTAGCCAGGCTGTGGGGAGACCCTTCCCATACTGTAGCCAGGCTGTGGGGGAGACCCTTCCCATGGTGTAGCCAGGCTGTGGGGAGACCCTTCCCATGGTGTAGCCAGGCTGTGGGGAGACCCTTCCTATGGTGTAGCCAGGCTGTGGGGAGACCCTTCACATGGTGTAGCCAGGCTGTGGGGAGACCTTCACATGGTGTAGCCAGGCTGTGGGGAGACCCTTCACATGGTGTAGCCAGGCTGTGGGGAGACCCTTCACATGGTGTAGCCAGGCTGTGGGGAGACCCCTCCCATGGTGTAGCCAGGCTGTGGGGAGACCCTTCCCATGGTGTAGCCAGGCTGTGGGGAGACCCTTCCTATGGTGTAGCCAGGCTGTGGGGGAGGACCTTCACATGGTGTAGCCAGGCTGTGGGGAGACCCTTCACATGGTGTAGCCAGGCTGTGGGGAGACCCTTCCTATGGTGTAGCCAGGCTGTGGGGAGACCCTTCACATGGTGTAGCCAGGCTGTGGGGAGACCCCTCCCATGGTGTAGCCAGGCTGTGGGAGAGACCCTTCCCATGGTGTAGCCAGGCTGTGGGGAGACCCTTCCTATGGTGTAGCCAGGCTGTGGGGAGACCCTTCCCATTGTGTAGCCAGGCTGTGGGGAGACCCTTCCCATGGTGTCGCCAGGCTGTGCGGAGACCCTTCCTATGGTGTAGCCAGGCTGTGGGGAGACCTTCCCCTGCTGTAGCCAGGCTGTGGGGAGACCCTTCCCATGCTGTAGCCAGGCTGTGGGGAGACCCTTCCCATGGTGTAGCCAGGCTGTGGGGAGACCTTCCCATGCTGTAGCCAGGCTGTGGGGAGACCTTCCCATGGTGTAGCCAGGATGTGGGGAGACCCTTCGCATGGTGTAGCCTGGATGTGGTGAGACCCTTCCCATGGTGTAGCCAGGATGTGGGGAGACCCTTCCTATGGTGTAGCCAGGCTGTGAGGAGACCCTTCCATGGTGGAGCCTGGATGTGGGGAGACCCTTCCTATGGTGTAGCCAGGCTGTGGGGAGACCCTTCCTATGGTGTAGCCAGGATGTGGGGAGACCCTTCCCATGGTGTAGCCAGGCTGTGGGGAGACCCTTCCCATGGTGTAGCCAGGCTGTGGGGAGACCCTTCCTATGGTGTAGCCAGGCTGTGGGGAGACCCTTCCTATGGTGTAGCCAGGCTGTGGGGAGACCCTTCCCATGGTGTAGCCAGCCTGTGGGGAGACCCTTCCCATGGTGTAGCCAGACTATGGGGAGACCCTTCCCATGGTGTAGCCAGACTATGGGGAGACCCCGTGGTGTAGCCAGGCTGTGGGGAGACCCTTCCCATGGTGTAGCCAGCCTGTGGGGAGACCCTTCCCATGGTGTAGCCAGGCTGGGGGGAGAGACCCGTGGTGTAGCCAGGCTGTGGGGAGACCCTTCCCATGGTGTAGCCAGGCTGTGGGGAGACCCCGTGGTGTAGCCAGGCTGTGGGGAGACCCTTCCTATGGTGTAGCCAGGCTGTGGGGAGACCCCGTGGTGTAGCCAGGCTGTAGGGAGACCCTTCCTATGGTGTAGCCAGCCTGTGGGGAGACCCCGTGGTGTAGCCAGGCTGTGTGGAGACCCCGTGGTGTAGCCAGGCTGTGGCGAGACCCTTCCTATGGTTTTAGCCAGGCTGTGGGGAGACCCCGTGGTGTAGCCAGGCTGTGGGGAGACCCTTCCTATGGTGTATCCAGCCTGTGGGGAGACCCCGTGGTGTAGCCAGGCTGTGGGGAGACCCCGTGGTGTAGCCAGGCTGTGGGGAGACCCCGTCGTGTAGCCAGGCTGTGGGGAGACCCTTCCCATGGGCATGCTGGCTGGGCCTGCTGTCAGCATCAACTGGTGCTCTCCTGAAACAGCACCCACCACCATCCACTTCACTGACTGCCTCTCAACACACTCTGATCGTTGGCTTATGTCCACAAGGAATGGCATCAATGCTGGTTATAACATGCTTCCACAGACGGATACCCATACCCACCCACAGGCATTCCAGCAGGGGGCATTCCACCCTACATACCCATCACACCATTAAAGCTGCCCTCAACACACTCTGATCCTTGGCTTATGCCCACAAGGAATGGCATCAATGCTGGTTATAACATGCTTCCACAGACGATAAACCATTAAAGCTGCCCTCGAATCAGAAAAGAAAGAAAGAGAAAACTAACTGAGGGCCCATGCGTCCTATGAACTAGGCCACCTGTCACAGAACGCAGGGTAATGTGAAAGTTTGTTACCAGTAAAAGTCTCCTGAAATCTCCTTTTTTGAAGTAAAAGATCAAATGATCAGGGTGAACTGAACTACGGCCTCATGCTTTACATGAGGAAGAGCACCAACCCGACTCTGCGACAACAAAAATCTACATCAACTGCCAAGCTCACCTTGAACAGTTCGTTCTCCTTGGACAAGTCCACCGACTGCTTCCAGCAGTTGTTGCCCTTGTGCAGAGAGGCAGCGACATGTCAGAGCTCAGTTAGCTCATGCTTCTCCAGGTGCTGCGCCAGTGCCATGTTGTCAATGTTGTTGAAGGCATCAATGGAAGCGTGCAGTGCCATGTTGTCAAAGTTGTCGAAGGCATCAATGGAAGCGTGCAGTGCCATGTTGTCAATGTTGTCGTAGGCATCAATGGAAGTGTGCAGTGCAATGTTGTCGAAGTTGTCGTAGGCATCAATGGAAGTGTGCAGTGCAATGTTGTCAAAGTTGTCGTAGGCATCAATGGAAGTGTGCAGTGCAATGTTGTCAAAGTTGTCGTAGGCATCAATGGAAGTGTGCAGGCTCTGGTAGTCCTCCTCTTCGATGAACGGATTGTCGAGGGCTTTGTGATGGCTTTGATGTTCTGCACGGCCCCAGGAAAAAATTCACCCGGACTTGATGGTCTGAAACAAGACATACGATCACTCCAATAAGGGGCACAACAGGTGTAAAAAAACATAGACATCACTCGCAATATGAGGAGAAGGGGCCGGGGAGGTTTTAAATGAACCACACCTCAATTCAACACTAGGGGGAAAAGGGGGACAGAGTAGTCTAAAAGACAAATTTTTCAACAGTAGGGGAAAAGGGCACAGAAAGTCTGAAAAAAACAGATTCAAAGTAGAGGAAAAGGGGGAAGAGTATCTGAAAAGACCTGATTCAACACGTAGGGGGAAAAGGGGGACGGTGTCGAAAAAGACATGACTTAACACGTGGGGAAAAGGGGGGACAAGTGTCTGAAAAAACAACTTAAAAACTAGGGGGAAAAGGGGGCCAGGTAGTCTGAAAGACATGCTTCAACCCCGTTTGGGGGAAAAGGGGCACAGAGTTGCTGAAAAGAATGACTTCAACCAAGGAGGAAAAGGGGGAAAGAGTAGTTAAAAAACATACTTCCACGTTGGAGGAAAAAGGGACAGATATCTGAAAAGACAAGACTTCAACACAGGAGGAAAGGGCACAGAGGTCTGAAAAGACATACTTCAACACTGGGGAAAAAAGGGGACAGAGTAGTCTGAAAAAAACATACTTCAAAACCTAGGGGGAAAAAGGGGGACAGAGCGTCTGAAAGGACATGACTTCAACCGTAAAAGGAAAAAAGGGGGGCAGAGTATCTGAAAAGACAACTTCAACACGTTGGGGGAAAAGGGCACGAGTTGTCGAAAAGACATGACTTCAACACATAGGAGGAAAAGGGGGACAGATAGTCTGAAAAGACATGACTTCAACACGTTGGGGAAAGGGGGACAGAGTTTTCCTGAAAAGACATGACTTTAAAAATAGGGGGAAAAGGGGGAAGAGTAGTCTGAAAAAACAGACTTCAAAAAGTAGGGGGGAAAAAGGGGCACAGATAGTCTGAAAAGAGTACTTCAACACGAGGAAAAAGGGGCCAGAGTAGTTAAAAAAACATGACTCAACACGTAGGAGGAAAAGGGGGGATAAGTATTGAAAAAAACATGACTTTAACCGTAGGAGAAGAAGGGGGGGACAGGTACTGAAAGGACATGACTTCAACACGTAGGAGGAAAAGGGGCCAGGTTTTTTCTAAAAAACATGACTTTAACACAAAGGGGGAAAAGGGCACAGAGTAGCTGAAAGACGACTTCCCACCAGGAGGAAAAGGCTAGAGTAGTCTAAAAAAGGGCATGACTCAACACGTAGGAGGAAAAAGGGGGACAGGTAGTCTAAAAAAAATACTTCAACACATAGGGGAAAAGGGGTAGAGTCGTCTGAAAAAACAGACTTTAAAACCCTAGGAGGAAAAAGGGGACAGGTGTCTGAAAAGACCCGGTTCAACCGTGGGCGAAAAAGGGCACAAAGTATCTGAAAAACAGCCTTTAACAAAATAGGAGGAAAGAAGCCAAGAGTATCGAAAAAAAGACAACACTAGGGGAAAGGGGCAAGAGTAGTCTGAAAAGAAAGACATGACTTCAACACTAGGGGGGAAAAGGGGCACAGAGTATCAAAAAAGACCTGATTTTCAACCGGGGGGAAAAAAAGGGGGCATAGATAGCTGAAAAGACATCCCCTTCAAACGTGGGGGAAAAAGGGGGCATAGGTAGTCTGAAAAGACATGACTTCACACGTGGGGAGGAAAAGGGCCAGAGAGTCGAAAAGACATGATTCAACACGGGGACAAAAAGGGCACAAAGTGTCTAAAAGCATCCCTTAACACATAGGGGGAAAAGAGCACGAGTAGTCGAAAAGACATGATTTTTTCAACACTGGGGAAAAAAAAGGGGGCACGAGTTCTAAAAAGAAAGCATGACTTCAACACGAGGAGGAAAAGGGGGCACAGAATCTAAAAGACCTGACTTCAAACGGGGGAGGAAAAGGGATAGAGAGTCTGAAAAGACTGCCTTAAACACGTAGGGGAAAAGGGGGATAGAGAGTCTGAAAAGAAAAGATTTCAACACGAGGAGAAAAGGGGGCACAGAGTATCTGAAAACATGATTTAAAACCATAGGGGGAAAGGGGCCTAGTTTTTGAAAAGACATGATTTCAAAGTTGGGGAAAAGGGGCACAGAGTAGCTAAGAATGACTTCAACACGTGGGGAAAAAAGGGGCACATAGAGGAAAAGAGGGCTTCAACACAGGGGGGAAAAGGGCCAGAGTATCTAAAAAGACATGTCTCAACACAGGAGGAAAAGGGGGAAAATTTTGGTCGACAACAGCCACACGTCATTCGGAAAAAGTGGGAAGATTTGGTCTGACAACGTCACACAGTCATTGGGAAAGTAGGAAGATTGGTTAAAAGCCACCTTTGGGAAGTAGGAAGAGTTGGTCGAAACATTCACACAGTCTTTTAGGAATGGAAAGTTGGTTACAACATTCGCACAGTCATTCGGGAAGTAGGAAGATTGTCTGACAACAGCCACACACCAGGAAGTAGGAAAGGTTGTCTATACGCCACAAGTCATCAGGAAGTAGGAAGAGTGGTCGAAAAAAGCAATGTCAATGTTTCTCAAGATGAGAAAAGGGACAGAGTAGCCTGAAATGAACAAACACATCACTTCAGCAAAAGCAAGAAAGACACAGATTTGATCTAAACTAACTACCAATACAAAGACAAACCAATTCAGAGAAACAAAGCATGGCGTGAATGCCGCATACTATGCACGCACGAACCATGCACCCCCCCCACCCCCCCCCCACACACACAGAGCACACACACAAGATGGCGTTGGTAAATGCAATCTAATGCCTGTGAGGGTTTTTGCGGGGAAATTCCTGAAAAGCCAGGTTCCCACATTAAGAGTCTGGACGCGAGGTCCTTTATTTGACGACTTGTTTTTTGCACCACGATTTAGGAAAAAAAAAAAATCCCAAGAAAAGAGACAAAGGGAAAAACAAAGCTGAGGCTGTTTATTTCCTCGGGGCCAAACAAACCGTGGAACGCTTCCCGTCTTCCAGCCCGTGGAACGCTTGGATCCTCCAGTCACAGGCCTGCCAACTAGTCTAGCCCCGTCACAGCTTTATTTTTCCGTCCTGCACAAGACACGTAGTGAAAGAGCAAACAAACAAGGCTTACACACTTCTGACCCCACATTTGTGTTGCTGTAGTCTGAGCAGACTTGTGCACTAGTTAACTAGGAAAAATTAAATTCCAAGAAAGTGATGACGTTATTTTTGTACAATTTTGTGTGTGTGTTGTCACTGCTCTAAATATTGCCTGACAACTTGCGTGCAAGCTTTCAAGCTGCATCTACGCTATCTACAGAAAAATAAACCTAGTCGAGTTTGGTAAAAAAGAATTGTTGGGAATTCGTCAATTCAGTCATCTTAAGATCGCAGATATATTACATTTTTCATGACAATCACTAATTATCAAACCGACAGCCCCATTCGTAATGGCCGCTTAACAATACCAAACACACTGCTGTCAGACTGGCGATGCACAGATGACATTCAGTTCTCCGAGTACAGCGCGGTCAGCTGGCTGGTGGGGAGCAGCCTGCAGAAAACACCCCTTTCCCTGACCTGCATTCACATTTTGGCCTCTGCAGCTGCGGGCGAGCTGTAAACTCCCCTGTCTCTCAAAACTAAGTAACTTCCTCTGAACAGCCGTCCTGCGAGTACCGTTTCAGACCTGAAAACGGTAATAGAAATGATATGCAATCGCATTTCCGGTTTACACGAAACTGTGCAAAATCAAAATGAAAAAAAAACTGACCTGATCCTAAGTAAGAACAGGATGAGGACAAAGGTCAACCTTGCCACTCAGACTGCCGAACAGCCAGCTTACACATCGTATGCTGAAGCAGTCAACTCGGGGCCAGTCCCGTCCCCCGCACAGCAGCAGAGTGGCCCTCAACAAAGAAGGACGACCAAAACACCCAAAGGCAACGCCCTCCTGACATCAGAGCTGAGTGAAGACAAGGACATCAGCCTGATCAGCCACAATAACCTGCGCACTAGCTCCTGGCATCTCGATGACGGCCTCCATCTCACTAACAGTGGTGCCAGCATCCTGGCCAGGAACATCGGGGGTCACGTGAGAGACCTGCTGTGGAGCCGACCCAGGAAGACCTGACGATCGCGGCACCAGCCACCCTGGTACAACCAGCCCCACTGGGATCTCTGCTCTACAGCCTGGGCCCCAGGAGCAACAGGTTCAACATGCTGGGCGACTGGTGAAAGTGGAACTTTGTCAATACCAGCACCACGTGTAACTATAGTGTAACTCACGTTAATATCTAAACTGCAGCATACACAAATCATCATCCTTTTTTTTTTACTGACACAGACATTCAGTAATGTGTATTTGTTGTTTACTTCATCTAAATATCGTTTGGACTAACAATTACCTTAAAATTCTGGTCATAAGTTAAAATTCTGATGTTAAAAGACGGCCCTTTTAAGGTATTCAAGGGGAACTGTCGATCTATAACTTCCATTGACCAATAAAAACCAAAACTTGCAATAGAAAACTACAATGTATTGGTCTTACAATCCTTAAACACACATAAAAATAACTCACCTAAACTCGTTGGCTATTATTTCCCCCAATAATTCATCAGGGGAAGACTAACGATAAAATCAACGCAGCCATTTACATCAAGGAAGGAGAGAACTACACCTCCTGTGCAAGTCCCGTTCCACCAGACACACCCGATTCCTATTCCTGCGCAGTCAGGGTTCAGGTCAATACTAACATCCTGTTAACTGTTGTGTCAGTCTATCTACCACGGGGACCTAATGAGCTGGAATTCTGATTGGTTATGATCTTTTCATTTAAGACCAGATGAAAATGATAAGTATCTTGTGACATAGTGGCACTAGATCTGGAGATATCAAAGTTAGATCTATTGCACTTGGCTTGTGCTTAGGGTTGTCAGGAACACGTGTTATTCTCCCGTCATTCAAAAGATGTAGGGATGAGTCGCCTAGATATTCGGGTACAGGCCGCAATGCCACGGGGCCGCAATGCCACGGGGCCATAATGCCACGGGGCCATAATGCCATGGGGCCGCAATGCCGTGGGGCCATAATGCCACTGGGCCATTAATGCCACGGGGCCATAATGCCACGGGGCCGCAATGCCACGGGGCCGCAATGCCACAGGGCCATAATGCCACAGGGCCATAATGCCACGGGGCCATAATGCCACGGGGCCATTAATGCCACGGGGCCATAATGCCACGGGGCCATAATGCCACGGGGCCATAATGCCACGGGGCCGCAATGCCACAGGGCCATTAATGCCACAGGGCCATAATGCCACGGGGCCGCAATGCCACGGGGCCCCAATGCCACTCTATCCAGCTGAGAGCGGCACGACGGCACGATTCCCTGCTGCCGCACGCTCGTGCACAGCGCTCATTCCCTGCCGACGCACAGATTTGGCCACTTTTTAATTTATTTTTACGGTAGCTCTACAGCAACTGACGGTCTTGTGTTAGGTGTCACAGGAAAGAACAACCACTCAACTCCCCTCATCACCAGATCCACTTTGTAATACGATTTCAAGCGCTTCATTGAGCGAGAAATTGCTACCACCCCTTTGCCTGACCGACATTTTTTCTGGCACAGGAAATACGTGCCGCGCGCCGCGTGGCGGTGCCGCCAGTTTCTTTGTTTCAAAGCTCCTGGGGTCAGCCAAGTTCACAATAGGCCACTGAAAGTATGGTCGACAACTCGTTCCAACATCCCCAAGACTAGTTACAGAGTTATTTCTCTTGGACAATTTCATGGAAAATGTAGGAATTTTTTATGTTCCCGTCATCTGATTGTGGACGACACGGCAGAATGTGCTGCTGTCTTTCCGTCATCCGGACTTAGACGACTCGCCTCAAGGGAGAGAAATCCTGTCGTCAACTTTTGGATGACTCGGCTGGTAAATGCCCTGTTTTAGGAAAAGAATTGTCAGTTGACTACTCGCAATGCCACAGGGCCGCAATGCCACAGGGCCGCAATGCCAAGGGGCCGCAATGCCACTGACCTGCTAATACCACACAAAGGGCCGCAATGCCACTGACCTGCTAATACCACACAAAGGGCCGCAATGCCACTGACCTGCTCCATGACGCACGGGGCCGCAATGCCACTGACCTGCTAATACCACACAAAGGGCCGCAATGCCACTGACCTGCTAATACCACACAAAGGGCCGCAATGCCACTGACCTGCTAATACCACACAAAGGGCCGCAATGCCACTGACCTGCTCCATGACGCACCGGGCCGCAATGCCACGGGCCTTCTATATCACAAGCTCAGAAGGAATTTTCTATGGCTTTAGAAGAGAAAGAGCGATGTTGTTTAGATATAGATCAAGAAACACTGAGACCCAGAGCCGTAGCTCTGATGTAGCATATAGGATCTGTGGCATTGCGGCCCCATGGCATTATGGCCCCGTGGCATTATGGCCCCGTGGCATTATGGCCCTGTGGCATTGCGGCCCTGTGGCATTGCGGCCCCGTGGCATTGCGGCCCCATGGCATTAATGGCCCCGTGGCATTGCGGCCCCGTGGCATTATGGCCCCGTGGCATTATGGCCCCGTGGCATTGCGGCCCCGTGGCATTGCGGCCCCGTGGCGTTATGGCCCCGTGGCATTATGGCCCCGTGGCATTATGGCCCCGTGGCATTATGGCCCCGTGGCATTATGGCCCCTTGGCATTGCGGCCCTGTGGCATTATGGCCCCGTGGCTTTGCGGCCCCGTGGCATTGCGGCCCCGTGGCATTATGGTCCTGTGGCATTAATGGCCCCGTGGCATTGCGGCCCCGTGGCATTGCGGCCCCGTGGCATTGCGGCCCCGTGGGATTATGGCCCTGTGGCATTATGGCCCTGTGGCATTAATGGCCCCGTGGCATTGCGGCCCCATGGCATTATGGCCCCGTGGCATTAATGGCCCCGTGGTATTGCGGCCCCGTGGCATTGCGGCCCCATGGCATTATGGCCCTGTGGCATTAATGGCCCCGTGGCATTATGGCCCCGTGGCATTATGGCCCTGTGGCCTTATGGCCCCGTGGCATTATGGCCCCATGGCATTGCGGCCCCGTGGAATTGCAGCCCCGTGGCATTATGGCCCTGTGGCATTAATGGCCCCGTGGCATTGCGGCCCCGTGGCATTATGGCCCCATGGCATTAATGTCCCCGTGGCATTATGGCCCCGTGGCATTATGGCCCCGTGGCATTATGGCCCTGTGGCATTGCGGCCCCGTGGCATTGCGGCCCCGTGGCATTATGGCCCCATGGCATTAATGGCCCTGTGGCATTATGGCCCCACGGCATTGCGGCCCCGTGGCATTATGGCCCCATGGCATTATGGCCCCGTGGCATTGCGGCCCCGTGGCATTATGGCCCCGTGGCATTGTGGCCCCGTGGCATTGCGGCCTGTACCCGAAAATCTAGGCGACTCATCCCTACATCTTTTGAATGACGGGAGAATAACACGTGTTCCTGACAACCCTAAGCACAAGCCAAGTGCAATAGATGTAACTTTGATATCTCCAGATCTAGCGCCACTTTGTGATTGGCAAACCCTCCATGACACACTCAATAGTGATCAAAGGAAAAGGTCCCAAAATATAATCATAAATGAGCTAACTGGGGTAAATTCACCGAATTACTAAAAACTTTCTATGCTGACACAGAAGAACTTGATACTCAAACTATTGGTGACCTATACGATCAGTTTCAGAATGCTATGCTTTGTGCCGCGAATCAGTCAATACCTACGATAAAACCTGTTTAATCAAGATTAAAAAAAAGCACACAAGTAATGTCTGGTGGAATGAGACATGTGAAAAAGAGGAAAAGGAGAAAACATCGAACTGAGAGAATTTTTACGAAGCAAAGGAGAGGAGCATGCTTCAAAAGATTCTTGAGAAAGAAAAAAAAAAGCAAAAAATAATTTTAATCACATCACAGCACAAGCAAAACGGCAATACTGGTCTAACTTTTGTAAGAATGAAATAACAAATTATAAAGATTTTCAAAAAGAACCAGCCGCCGTGGCGAAGAGGTTAGCGTCGCGGACTCCCGGCCGGGAGGTCGTGGGTTCGAATCCCATCAGAGTCATGTGGGTTTTTCTGCCTCGACCGGCTCCTACCCAGAGTTGAGTTTGCAGCGGACTCAGTTGGGAAGACTGGGACCACACAGTCGAGTTTCATCCACGTAATGGATGCGTTTCTGAGAGTGTTGCGCAAATTTCTTGACCAACACTGCAGGTGCCTGTATCTCTCGGGCCTGGTTGATGCCGGGATATATTATGAAAGGAAGCGTAGAGTACAGCCCTGTCATGTAGTCTCAGACCGGAATGGAAATCCGTAGCATCATCTTAATCATCCTTATTCCCATCGATCAGCATTAAAACAACAACAAAAATGTCTCAAATTCTGTGGCCCTTCATGCCCTGCTCTCACGGTGACCTCAATTTAGATGTCCTCTCCACGTCTGTGGTCTTGTTTGGTTCCGTCGGGGTCACCGGTATAGGTGAGTCCATGGGGGCTGTCGTTGGACGGACGTGGTGGCGCCCTCCAGAGGGAGAGCTCACTCACGCCGGCTCTGCGACTAAGCAATTATTGTCGTCAGTAGCGGGATTAGTAGGTGGTGTCCTGCGTATGTTAGGTCAGAACAGGCGCCACTGAACACCACCGAAGTGACTCGGCAGCAGTGCAGTGTCTCCTCCGGTGGGTTGCCTCTTGACGACTTGACATTGACTGCTCCCTGTGGATTGCCGGTGCCGGGGCTGCGGCGGGGCTGACCACGCTGTGGCTGTGGATGGGGTGTCGGAATGAGCGGCGTGGGTGCACTGCCTCTGAAACAAGACATACAGATCACTCCAATAAGGGACACAACACGGATGTGAAATAAAACATAGACATCACTTCAGCAAGTGTAAGGAGAAGGAGCCTGGGCAGGTTTCAAATCAACTACACTCATCACTTCAACCAGTAGGAGGAAAAGGGGCTGCGGCGGGGTTAACCACGCTGTGGCTGTGGATGGGGTGTCAGAATGAGCGGCGTGGATGCACTGCCTCTGAGGTGGCGTAGAGGTTGGGACAGCAACAAGAACAACAACAAGAACAACAACAAATTCAAAAAGTGTCGGAAAAGTTAAGAACAATGAAAAATGGAGTGAACTTGTCAAAATGTCCTGTCAAGCTCCCAAACTCTGAATTCCCTTCTAATTTAGAAAAAAGCCAAAGCTTTTGTTGACATATTCGCCAAAAATGGCAGCAAAGATAGTTTGTCAACAGAAAATAGGCTGCACAGAGAGCAAGAAAAAACGTTCACTGACAACGATCCAGACCCTGTAACAACCCTCTATCTGAATGCTCCCATAACAATTCAAGAAGTAGAAGAGTGTCTTGCTAATCTGGGAACCATAAAAACATCAGTGAGTTTAGATAGTATCACTAATGAAATATTGTGTCATGTCCCATCCAATGTTACCATTTATCTCAGTATTCATTAAAAAAAATGCAGGGAAAATGGCAATTTGCCTTCATTATGGAAGCATTGTATCATAGTTCCTATACATAAACAAGGAAAACCTGGAAGTTACATACACAGCTACCGCCCAATTGCCCTGACGTCGCACACATGCAAACTAATGAGAAGAATTGTCCAAAACAGATTACTAAATTTTTGTAATAAACATCAAATGATCCCTATAAATCAAGCTGGTTTTCAGAAAGGCAGATCAGTAACAGAACATCTAGTGAAACTCACAACACATGTTAAACAACAATTCACTAGACGAAAAACATTGTGGCAACGTTCTTTGACATAAAAAAAAAAAGTACGAACAAGTGTGGCATAAACAACTTTTGTACAAACTGAAAACTATTGGAATAAATGTGAACCACATATGATTACTTCAAAGTTTTCCTTTAAAGTAGAATTATTCAAACAAGAAAAGAACATACATATTCCACCACTAGAACACTGGAAATGGGTCTTCCACAAGGATCAGTATTATCTCCAATCTTATTTAATATCCTAATTGCAGATATAATCAAAGGCTTATCCAAAGACGTAGTTTTAGTACAGTTTGCTGATGACATGTGTCTGTGGATGAAAGTCACTATGAAAAGAAAAACCCCTGAAATTACATAAAGGCCAAATATCAACATGAATGAAACAACATCAGTAGTTTCTTACATGAAAATGGATTGACACTCTCAGCAGAAAAAACAAATCTAATGCCCTTTAACTCTGGATATGACCCAGACAAACTTCCACAATTTACCTTGAATTGGTCTGTCTTACCATATGTCAAACCTGTTAAGTTCCTAGGAGTATATCTAACATCAAAACTTTCATGGAACCAACATATTGAATATATTTTGAATAAAGCAAGAAAAACTTGAAAATTTCAAAAGGTCATAAGCAAACCAAAATGGGAACAAGATAAAGAGAGTTTAACACTCCTATCATCTGCTCTTGTGCGGTCTAGATTGATTTATGCTCAAGAGGTCTTCTTCAGTGCTCTAGAGCATCTACTTGATAAGTTACAAAGTGAAGACTGCAAAGCATATAAACTTGCTCTTGGAGTTCCCACACATACATGTAACATTGGGACTTATGTGAACAATGAAATATGATGGTAAGCGCATGCACACACACACACACACACACACACACACACACACACACACACACACACACACACACACACACACACACACACACACACACACACACACACACACACACACGGACTTTAGACTTCAGATTTCAGATTTTTATTCAGTATGGCCATTGGCCCATTTGAAGGGGAATGAGCACAACCATTCACATTAAATGCAAGAAACAAATGATTTATCAGGAAACAAAAACAACACAACACAATGCCATCTAAGACGTAAATATTTCTGTGATCTTAAACGCCTTAAACAGAAACATACCTAAATTCCTTATAACCTTATAACTGTTAGAGCTAACATTAGAAAAATAGTTAAGGACTCAGAATCAAAAACTTCCATGGAGAATATTTCGACAGGGCGAGTCGCCCTGTCTTCTTCAGCTCACTGTTGCTGTTGTGGCAGCGAGGCCTGGTGGGACGACTGTTGTGTGGGGTGAACGGTTGTCAGGATCTGATTGTAGATAGGGAGAAGTTCAAAGCCTTGATCTCTGTTCAGGCTGGGGCGTCTGGTCTTGATTTCGATGGCTTCTTTAACTTTTGCTTTTGTGAGAAAGGGCCTTGTAGATAACATCTTGGTTTCGTGGGGGCTGAAACTGTGGCCTGTGGCTTGTAGGTGCTCGTGTATGGCAGAAGTAGATCGGTTTTGGTGTTCCTGTAGGCGGTGGTGAGTGGTCTTGATGTCTCGCCGATGAAGGTATGGGCAGTCTTGACAACCTACCTAGTACACAACACCACACTGCTTGAGGGGGTCCGTTTTGTCTTTGACATGAGTCAGTTGGTGGCGTAGGCAGTTGGTGGGCTTGTGGAACACTTTGCATCCATGTTGCTGGAAGGTCCTGGCTAGACGCTCTGAGACTCCTGTAATGTAAGGGATGCCCACTTTCACACTGTCCGTATTTGTAGAAGAAGGGTAGGGAACCAAAGGGTTGTCCCACATCCACGCAGGGTATCCATTTGCGGAAAGGACAGTCTTGATTTTTTTCCTTTGGTTTTCATGTATTCAGGGGTGTACAATATTGCAAGTATTGAGGTCTGAAGGCTGATTTTACATTTTGTTTTAATCGGTTTGTCTTTTAGACATATAAAAACCTATCATCCCACTATAGGGACGCTAGGCACGAGAAGGTAAAGGTTTTTTATGATACATACAAAGACACAGAACTCATTTGAAATCATAGTTCAGCCAAATGTATTCTTGAATTTTGCATCAAAACATAAAATAGTATTATCGACTAGATTGTTGACAGATTAATTGTACATAACTGAACACTAAAAGAACACACATTTTACTCATAGTGAAGTCACAGCAGATTGACGTAGTTCACTCATCGTGTCTTCGTAAGCATACTGTCATTGATCCGCCATCTGTGTGAAAGGCTGCAAAACATGTGGCATGAAGCCCACATTGCACTTGGTGCACTTGTCACTGCTCTTCTTGCCACAGGAAGCACACCTGAGTCGCTTCTGGACACGCTCCACAAGATGATCTCTGCCGTCAAAGCGAAGGGCAGGTCAACTCGCTTGTCATGCTGGGCAGGGCGACCAAGTGGACGTCCCACGCGATGCTGCTTCACTGATCTAGACAGGTGGACGGTGGCAATGGCTCGTCGCACAGCAAGAAGATCCGGGGAGGGTGGGGGGGGGGGGGGGGGGTCTTCTCCAGTGGGCGTGGCCCGGTACAAGTGCCAGGTTTGCTGAACGGCCAAATCCACGCAAAATGAGAAAATGGACCACCACCATTTCTTCGATCGGATGGAGACGCGGTACTTGTCAATGTTCTGGTGCATCCTATCAATCCCTCCCATGGTCTTGTTGTAGTGGTTGATGAGAGCTGGCTGATGAATGTTGACGTGCTGCCTGGCTTGTCTGGAAAACCTTGTTTTCTGTGTAGGATTCACGCCCACCTTGTTGGAGATTACATTGACAACGTTGTCATTCCAACGAACCACGATTACTGCATTGCTTGTGTCAGTGTAGTAGTGGAAGGTGCCCCTTGGAGTTTTATTCATCTCCTGCACTGATCGCAGCGGACAATCTTCAACCCGATCTGCACGAATGGTTCCTGTGCATGCAATGCCTTTGGAAGAGAGGTAGTCCACGAGTTTCAGTGAGGTGAAGAGGTTGTCAAACGTGAGGTGGTCAGCATCTTGTTCTTGGATTCCATATACAAGATCGATGACAACTGATCCTCCCATTCCCACACCAAGGCAGGCCGCAACAGCTTGCCTTCCTTTCGCCCCTTGGTAGGGCTCAAACTGGACGGCGTATCCCAAGGGGGTAGCAAGGACCCACATCTTGAATCCAAATCGGATGGGTTTGCCTCTTATAAATTGTTTTGAGCCATGACGACCATAGTACGGGACCATGCTCTCATCAATGCTGAGATTCTGTTGTCTTAGAAAGTAACGAAGTGTGTTTCTGTCTGTCTGCCTGCTCCCAAGCGTGAGCGCAAACCCCTTTTTGTGTATGAGTGCGTATGCGAGTATGTTTGTGTTTGTGATTGCGTTCGTAAGTGCGCGTGTACATGTGTGCGTGCGTGTGTGTGTGTGCGAGTGTGCACGCCCGAGCACGTGTACGCTTGTGTGTGTGTGTGTGTGTGTGTGTGTGTGTGTGTGTGTGTGTGTGTGTGTGTGTGTGTGTGTGTGTGTGTGTGTGTGTGTGTGTGTGTGTGTGTGTGTGGTGTGTGTGTATTTGACGCCAGGAGCACAGACACAACCAGCTGTGTCTCCCTGATGAGTCCGATCCAGTGTATGAAAGGCCCAGGAGTAGGCAATGTCAATAGATCTGCCTTCGAGAGGGATAGCGGTGGTTCCCTCATGGAGCTCGTGAAAAGTTTTCATATTTATAATATATTTAATATATTGTTTTAATTTCATGTTCCCATTATCTTCATCTTCAACCCCCCCCCCCATCCCCTCCCCCTTAAGTCCAAATCTTTGCCAAGTTATTACTGTGATGACAGAGGGGTTGTTGGCCTGCGCTTGTTTTTTTCCCCACTGTTAGATTGTTCGTCTTCGTATTTGTCTGACTTTATTCAAGTTTAAAAGGCTGTGCCAGTCTTGAATAAAAGTTACTCTGAGTTAGGTTTTCTTATGGGAGCAAGAGTTACCCTACTTGTTTATTGTTTACTGTTCCCTTCCTCATATCATTTTGCAACACCTGAACATTGGAGG
>CM031624.1:59587225-59592225 GCA_018398815.1 Conus ventricosus | reverse complement strand
AGATGTGGAGGCTTTCTCCCGGTTTTTCTTGGGTTTATGTACAAGAGAGCGGAAAACTGTATCGCCATGCGCCTGAAGACACTGAGATTGAAAACGGCGATGGACGGTGTAATGGCAGGTTGCCTCCTCTCCTTTTTATTCTGGGGGAGTTTACTGCTTCAGTGTGGCGATGTCGAGCAAAATCCTGGACCGTGAAAGGACTATCGCCAGACCTGCCTGAACAGTGACAGTCGAAGAGCCAGCACCGACAGAGCAACAGGTTCCTCGACCGGCAGGTCAGCAACCTCCCAGTCTGTCGAGCTGCCCACCCTTGCAGACGTGGTGTCCATGCTTCAGGAGCTGACCAGTAAAGTTGATGGAATTAAAGGCGATATCAAGGACATCCGTGATGGCTTCGCATGTTTGCAGGAAGAAGTCCAGTCTCTTAAGGAAGAAGTGGCAGACCTTCGTCAGGAGAATGAGGACCTGAAGAGGAGGATGCTGGATGTGGAACGCAAAGCTGACGACCTGGAAGGACGTTCAAAAAGAAACAATTTAATCTTTCACGGACTTCCCCGCAAGCCAAACGAGACACAGACTGAATGCGAAGGCATCGTTGGCGACCTGCTGGCGGACAAACTGGACTTGACTGGCGACGTTCAGTTTGACAGGGTGCATCGCCTGAACAGCACGCTCAACTCTCCTGTCATCGCCCGCTGTACCTTCTTCAGGGACAAAGAGAAGATCCTCAAGGCCCAACGCAAATTGAAAGGCAGCCAAGTGTTCATTGGGAGGACTTCTCCTTACGTGTTAGAGACATACGTAAGCAACTGTCCCCGCATCTCAGAAAGGCTAGAGAAGAAGGGAAGCGAGCGACCATGATCTACGACCACCTATTGATTGGGGGAGGGGAAAACGACAAAAAAGCAGAAGAGCACACAAAACAAAGTGTGAAGTAACGACGATTTATTGCACGACACAAAACAGGACAAGAAATTTTCGGCAAAATGCCTTCCTCAGAGACAAACAAAAAAGTACAGACATAAACATGCACAATACTCCCCTTGTGAAGTCAAAGTGGTGAGTGAAGTAGACAGAGGGACAGTGGAAGAGAGGGTGAGTAGAGTTCAAGGAATAGGGCACGAGGAAAGAGGGTAGAGTAGAGTGAGGAGGAGGAAAAGGAGAAAGGGAGAGAGAGAGAGGAGGAGGGGGGGGGGGGGGGGGGGGGAGGGGGAGGGAGAGACAGAGAGAGAGAGGAGGAGGTAAGAGTGGAGAATGAGAGAGAGAAGAGGAGGGGAAGGAGAGTGAGTGGAGGGGGAGGGTGTGATGGTATGTAGTGGGTGTGTTGCAAATGAATGAAAGAAAGCACAATAAATAAAGGGGGAAAAGTATTTTCTCGGAGAGGGGGGAACTCTTAGGGAGTCAAAATAGGGGGTAGGCCAGCCCAGATCGACACCGGTTACATCTCACAGATCCGCACGTGCTAGCTGTGCAAAGTGGCAAAAGGACGAGCGTCGGATAAGTGGCATAGCGACACTGAGTTGTGAGCCGGTTGACATTGAAAACACTGTGCGCGCAAGGGTGGGGTGGAGAGTTCATGTAAATATGGAAGAGGGGTATACAGAGCTAGTGAATGATGATAATGCTTCTACTGGTGATGATGTTGTCGTTTGTAATGATATGGGGGAAATGAAATTGTTATGGTCAACAAGTGATGGTATTTGTGGCGATGATGATGCTGTAGACATTCGCCGACCTTTGTTATGTGACTCACTGACAGACAGTGTCCATGACAATGACAGTGTTGTTGAAAGTTGTAACCGGGGGCCGTCTCAGGAGGATATTTGTAACGCGGAGTGGGAGAGCAGAGGTGACAATTGTCTAACTGGTGAACGAGTGGAGAGGGATACACTGGGGTGTGAAAGGAAAGATAACAGCGTGGATGAAAGCGGGCTATCTGTTTATCATTGTGAAGATGACAGAGAGCGTGGCGATTCCTTGTCTTTTTTGCATTGGAATGTAAGTGGTCTTTTGTCAAAATTGACTGATAATGAATTCATTCCCTTTTTGCTGAAATTCGATTTCATCTGTCTCGTTGAAACTTTTGTAGATGACCTCCAAAACTTTCAATTTCCAGGTTATGCTGTGTTTTATAAATCTGCTGTTAAGTTTACAAAACGAGGAAGACGGTCAGGGGGAGTAGTATGCCTCATTAAAACTGAGCTTATACCTTCCGTTCATGAAATTAAGGGTGTGTTAGTACGCCCGTGCATGCGTAGGAAAGAAAGATGGCTACATGCCAATGTGACCAAGTGCCAATGTGACCAAGCGTAGCTGTGACAAAATGTCGTTGTGATCACGTGTTGTTGTGACCAAGTACCGTCGTTGCTTCATCACGTTTTCCCTCCTTTAACTATTTTACAGCTAATTAGAGTCTCCTGAGTACCTGTGTACCTTAGCTTGTACAGTGCAGATGACCAGTGGTCAGTGCCACTGGCCACTGGTCATTTTGACGTAAATCGGAGATTTTAAGTATTTTACAGCTAAATAGTGGCTCTTGAGTGCTTGTATACCTTGTACAATGTAGATTGCCAGTGGTCAGTGCCACTGACCATTGGTCATTATGACGTAAATCGGAGATTTTAACTATTTCGCAGCTAATTATAGTCTCCTGAGTACCTGTGTACCTTGTACCATGCAGAAGACGGGTGGTCAGTGCTGACTACTGGTCGTCTGCATTGTACAAGGTTCACAAGCACTCAGCAGACATTTATTAATTACAAAATAATCGAAATATCCGATTTACGCCATAGTGACCAGTGGTAAGTGCCACTGACCACCAGTCATCTACATTCACAAGGTACACGGGTACTCAGGAGACACTAATTAGCTTTAAAAATAAACTCTCTTATTTACATTAAAGTGACCAATGGTCAGTGACATTGACCACTGGTTTCTGCATTGCACAAGGTACACAAATACTCATGAGACACTAGTTAACTGTAAAATAGTCGAAATATCTGATTACTTCATAGTGACTAGTGGTCAGTGGCACTGACTACCAGTCTTCTGCATTGTACAGGGAACTATCTTCTCCTCATCAACGTATGGCCACCAGATACATTGTGAGCAGTCAATAACATGCGTCAGTCTGGAATATAGGGAAGGCATGTCCACTATGTACATGGTGGGGGATAAATGAAATGGAACATAGGGAAGGTATGTCCACCATGTACATGGTGGGGGATAAATGAAATGGAACATAGGGAAGGTATGTCCACTATGTACATGGTGGGGGATAAATGAAATGGAATATAGGGAAGGCATGTCCACCATGTACATGGTGGGGGATAAATGAAATGACCATTCAGAATCGCCACAATTCCCTACCAGACCCACTGTTAAGTGAAATGTTAAAATGTGCGTGAACATATACATACATGCTTGTACATGTGCACGCGTGCATACACACGCACACACACACACAAACACACACACGCAACCCCCCCCCCACCCCCACACACACACACACACGTACGCACGCACATATGCACGCACACACACACACACACACACACACACACACACACACACACACACACACACACACAGGGAGATAAGGTGTAATTTAGAGAGCTCCGGGGAGTGGCGAGCCATGAATGTTGATGTTTGTGTGATGCCATGCTGAGAGGTGGGGAGGGGTGGGACAGGAGGAGGGAGAGGGTCAGACAAAGAGACAAGGACTGAACTGCAGTGACAACGAGACAAAGACTGAACTGCAGAGACAAGGACTGAACTGCAAAGACAAAGAGACAATGACTAAACTGCAGAGACAAAGACTGAACTGTTGAGACAAAGACTGAACTGCAGAGACAAGGACTGAACTGCAGAGACATAGAGACAAGGACTGAACTGCAGACACAAAGAGACAAAGACTAAACTGCAGAGACAAGGACTGAACTGCAGAGACAAAGAGACAAGGACTGAACTGCAGAGACAAAGACTGAACTGCTGAGACAAAGACTGAACTGCACAGACAAGGACTGAACTGTAGAGACAAAGAGACAAGGACTGAACTGCAGAGACAAAGACTGAACTGCTGAGACAAAGACTGAACTGCAGAGACAAGGACTGAACTGCAGAGACAAAGAGACAAGGACTGAACTGCAGAGACAGAGAGACAAAGACTGAACTGCAGAGACAAAGACTGAACTGCAGAGACAAAGAGACAAGTACTGAACTGCAGAGACAAGAACTGAACTGCAGAGACAAAGACTGAACTGCAGAGACAAAGAGACAAGGATTGAACTGCAGAGACAAAGAGACAAGGACTGAACTGCAGAGACAAAGAGACAAGGACTGAACTGCAGAGACAAAGAGACAAGGACTGAACTGCAGAGACAAAGACTGAACTGCAGAGACAAAGAGACAAGGACTGAACTGCAGAGACAAAGAGACAATGACTAAACTGCAGAGACAAAGAGACAAGGACTGAACTGCAGAGACAAGGACTGAACCGCAGAGACAAGGACTGAACTGCAGAGACAAGGACTGAACCGCAGAGACAAGGACTGAACTGCAGAGACAAAGACTGAACTGCAGAGACAAAGACTGAACTGCAGAGACAAAGAGACAAGGACTAAACTGCAGAAATAATGAAAGAACAAATCAGTAAATTTCTCACACTGGGAGTTCCACTTCCCTTTAAATACTTGTGTTAGATGATAATAATAATAATAATAATAAATAATAATAATAAATCGAGCTTATATAGCGCTCTTCGATGAGAGAAGACTCATCCTCAGAGCGCTTTACAATACAGGAAAAATAAAAGTTTCCATTAACATTGCACAATATTGGGAAAAAGGCATCAAAACAATAGGTCACAAAGCAAGCACTAAAACAGATGCACAAGCCCACATCCCCCCCCCCCCCCCACTCTATCCTCTCCCCCCCCCCCCCCCCCCCCACACACACACACAACACCGCCACTCCACACACACGACATTATATGAACAACG
>CM031624.1:59547225-59557225 GCA_018398815.1 Conus ventricosus | reverse complement strand
ATACATATACACGACGAAGAAGAACAGAACAATGGAAATGGATATTAAAAAGAAGAAAAAAAATGAAACGTGAGGGGAAAAAACCAGACTGTGTGCAAAATAGCCATATCTGACCGTCTGTCTGCCTGTCTGTCTGCCTGTCTATCTATTCATCTATCTATCTATTTTTTCTGTCTGTCTATCTATCTATCTATCTATCTATCTATCTATCTATCTATCTATCTGTCTGTCTGTCTGTCTGTCTGTCTATTTTTTTTGATCGATCAACCGATCGGTTTATAAATATAGACATCAATACGCACATATCTATAGATGTAAATATCTATAGACAGATAGTCTGATAATCAAATGTTAATTGATCAGTTACTGAATCAAATTTGACAAATGATCACGGAAGCTGTTTGCGTGTGTATGTGTGTGTGTGTGTGTGTGTGTGTGTGTGTGTGTGTGTGTGTGTGTGTGTGTGTGTGTGTGTGTGTGTGTGTGTGTGTGTGTGTTCGTGCGGACGGGCGGGCGATCGTGCGTGCGTGCGTGTGTGTGCGTGCGTGCGTGCGTGCGTGCGTGCGTGCGTGCGTGCTCCATATACGCGTAGTCCATATACGCTACACGACATCCGCTAAGTGTGGAGACCACACTACGCACGATTTTAAGCTCTCAGCAAGATAAGGTCGGAACGACGACTGTGACAGTGGTGAAATGTGCACGGAAGTGGATGTAAGAGTGTCAGTGAACGCCGTGAGTGATTTAGAAGAAGAAAATGGTGGAACTAGCGCTGTGGAGAGCGAAAATTGGTTTGTTTGGGGGGGGGGGGGGGGGGGGGGGGGGGAGGTTGAAAGTAAACAGACAAGATGGCGTCAGGGAAAAGTGTTGGGAGTGAGTGAAGTGCTACGTTTTGTGATCGAACTGGTTTGTGCAAGCCTGCTGACATGGTAGGCGCTGCAGATGATGGAGGTGGCCTTCGGTCCCCGCTGCATAAGTGTAGAGACTGGACTCCCAGTGTCTTCGCCAACGGGGCTCTGGAATGAGATGGTTTAAAGAGGGGCGGGCCGTATCGAAAGGGAAACAGCGGACGGCCAGCCATGGCGGGCCGCGGTCGGTACGGCGTTACAGTGGCAGGAGCGGGGAGGAGGAACGTTCGGATCTCCTAGCCACACTGCCACAATGATGGTTACGAGAACGATGGGCATGATCACGACCTTGGTGAACGCAGTGTACCTGGCGAGCAGGCTTCAGCTGAGTGGAGACGTCGAGATCAACCCGGGACCGAGCCAAGGCAGCAACATCAGTACCAGTAGCACCATTAACAGTCAGGAAACGCTAGGGGAGGGGCCACACAAATCGCAACAAAACGTTGACGAGAAACTCTCAACATCAGAAATCAAGTTGACACAGATACCCGTAGGGCTTAAGGGACTTACAGATTCACAGACATCATTAGCAAATAAACACAAATCCCAGATAGACACCATAAATAGAGAAGAGACGAAGCAGATACACAGGGCTAACACATTAGAACAACTACACAAAGAGGTGGCAGACACAAAAAGAAACACACAAAGAAACACAGCAGCAATTAGACAACTAGAAGAGGAGCGAGAGTGCACGGCACAAAAAATAGTAGAGATGGAAGAAGAAATAGATAAGCTGGAAGGTTTCTCAAGAAGAAACAACATCAAGATCCTAGGGCTGCAAGAAACACAAGATGGAAATACGAGTGAAAACTGTGAGGAACTGGTAAAGGACCACTTCATGTCAGACCCTGCATGGAAGGAGGATGTGGTGGACAGGGCACATAGGTTGGGGAGAAGGAACCCGCTGAATCCACACCCAAGACCTGTGATCGTGACACTGTTAAGATGGTCAGATGTGATGAAAATCATGAAAAAACACGGAGGGGAGGGAAAGGTTGAAAAGAGAAGGGATCAGACTGTACAAGACAGAAACAAGACACCAGACTGAAACCCGGAGAACATTACGGGCCCAAGGAAAAGTAGGCTACTACAGAGGGGGGCAGCTACAAGTGAAGGACAAAGACAGTGTGCCATCAGGACTGTATGAACCACAACAAAGGTGGCATAACAGAGAGCACCAGGCTGGGAGTGGCCGTGTGAGGGGAGGGGGGAGTCTGGGTGGACAATATAGATGGAGGGGCCGTGTGATGGGAGGGGGAGTCTGAGTGGACAATGTGGATGGAGGGGCCATGTGAGGGGAGGGGGGAGTCTGAGTGGACAATATGGATGGAGGGGCCATGTGAGGGGAGGGGGGAGTCTGGGTGGACAATATGGATGGAGGGGCCATGTGAGGGGAGGGGGGGGAGTCTGGGTGGACAATATGGATGGAGGGGCCATGTGAGGGGAGGGGGGAGTCTGAGTGGACAATGTGGATGGAGGGGCCATGTGAGGGGAGGGGGGAGTCTGGGTGGACAATGTGGATGGAGGGGCCATGTGAGGGGAGGGGGGAGTCTGAGTGGACAATGTGGATGGAGGGGCCATGTGAGGGGAGGGGGGAGTCTGAGTGGACAATGTGGATGGAGGGGCCATGTGAGGGGAGGGGGGAGTCTGGGTGGACAATGTGGATGGAGGGGCCATGTGAGGGGAGGGGGGAGTCTGAGTGGACAATATGGATGGAGGGGCCATGTGAGGGGAGGGGGAGTCTGAGTGGACAATGTGGATGGAGGGGCCATGTGAGGGGAGGGGGGAGTCTGGGTGGACAATGTGGATGGAGGGGCCATGTGAGGGAAGGGGGGAGTCTGGGTGGACAATGTGGATGGAGGGGCCATGTGAGGGGAGGGGGGAGTCTGAGTGGACAATGTGGATGGAGTGGCCGAGGAGAGGATAGGGAGAGAGATGGAGCTAGGGGATGGAGTGGGGGAGGGGCGGACGGGGGGGGGGGATGGGGAAAATGGGGATGATGGGGGAGTTGAGGGGGTGGGGGCAAGGAAGTGCATGGACAGCGGGGGGGTGGGGGGGTGAAGAGTGCGAGCAAGGGGGGGATGGGGGTGTGGGAGGGGAGGAGTACAGAGGGGCGCATGGGTGCAAGGGAAAGGGAGAGAAAGATGGGGAGGGGGGGAGAGAGGGAGGGGGGGAGTGAGAGTGAGGGAAGAAACGGGGGGGGGGGGGGAGGGCGGGGGGGGGGGGGGAAGAGAATGTGGGGCGAGAGGGGGGAGGAAGAGGGAGGGGAGATGTATGGGTAGGGGGTGGGGGGAGGGGGATGAGGAGCGAGTGCGAGCGAAAGACGAAGGTATGAGGATACAGACGATTCTGGAAGTGAGCATGAAAACGTAAGAGAATATGATCAGCGAGCAAAAGAGAAAGGAGCGCAGGAAGAAGAAGAAGGAGGTGTGGGAAGATAGACTGAGTGAATATGATGGAAAGAACAGTGAAAAAAAAAGAGGAACAGGATGGTGTGGATGAGGGAAATGAAATGCGCGTATGTGCAAGTGTGACGATGGGTGAGTGGGAAAGCCTAGCACAGAGTGTTGGGGAGATGACAGAGTTAGAAGAGGGCAAAGGGACACAGCGCGCAGAGGGAGTGACATGTGTACAGTCGACATCGATCGATAGGGCACACAGTCAGGGAGACCTAGGTGGGTACATAGGGTCAGAGTCGGTTGCAAGCTCGCAATGCGAGTCAGAAGGCACGAGTGAGCAACCATCGATCGATGGGGGGCCATACTCGCAGCAGGTGGCTGTCACACACATAGGGGAGAGAGAGGGCGTGGTACTGATCGAGGGAGTGCAGGACTCGTGTCACGACACAATTAGTCACACACAGGGCACACACAGCGATAGTGGGACAGTCAGAGGAAAAGGGGAGGGGGAGGGGGGGGGGGAGGAGGAGGGGGGGAGGGAGGGGGGGGGGGAGCCAGTCAGAGTGATGAAGCACACACGAAACTCGAGATGCGACAAACCTCACTAAAGGATATAATACACACACACACATAGCAGTAGGAAGACAGAGGAAGAGAAGGAGAGAGAAGGCAGAATGAGAGACGTTGCGAAAGGAAAGAGAGCACAAGCCATAAAGAAACAGGCATTACGATCAAATGCAAACAATACAATTACTTCAAACAGACAGGTAGAAAAAACACACTCAAACACACACACACACACACACACACACACACACACACACACACACACACACACACACACACACACACACACAAAACAAACAAAAAAACAACAAGAAGGGTACTAAATGAAGGGCGGGCCAAGGCGGTCCAAAACAGATCCAAACAACAGAGAGGGAAGGAGAGAGAGACAGAGTGAGAGTGAGAGAGCGAGAGTGAGACAGGGAGAAAACAGTGTATGAGAGTGAGAGAGCGAGAGTGAGACAGGGAGAAACAGTGGATGAGAGTGAGAGAGCGGAGTGAGACAGGGAGGAACAGAGGATGAGACAAAAGATGAGAGTGAGAGAGCGAGGGAAGAGAGGAGGGACAGAGAGAGGAATGAGAAAGCTAAAAACATTGTTCCTTTTATGTTGGAATGTGGAAGGGTTGGTTGAGAAATTATTGGACCCTGATATTTCACTGAATTTGTCACTGCCTTTGACTTTTGTTGTTTGTCAGAAACATTTACTTTAAAGGATTTTGATTCCGATGTAAAGTTTCATGCTTTTCTGCACATGTATTGGCCAGCAATAAAGTATTTACGGATGCGTAGGCCTTCAGGAGGTGCTATATTATATTGTGACTAAAAAGTTAACAGATCATATTCAACTGCTAGAAACTAATATTGAGAATGTGCTATGTGTGAAAGTGAACAGAAATCAATTGCAGTATGAGAAAGAAATATTATTTTTCGGTGTGTATGTTCATCCAGAAGATAGCAGGTTTTATCCTGATACAGATTTTGCATGTACACTGGAAATGATTAAACAATACATATGTACGCAGATGGAGCAAGGAAACGAATTTTTGTACATTATCGGTGGGGATCTAAATGCACGAATTGGGGAGTGGGGTTTGACTAGGGATGAAGATGATGTTATATTCGATAACGACCAGAACGTATATGCACGCAAGTCCAAGGACCCAATAATCAACAACTTCGGCAAAAAATTAATAGAACTATGTGCGAGTTTCAATCTGACCCCCCTAAATGGATTGACAATGGAAAATTTCGACGATGCATATACATTCTTCTCGGAAAGAGGCAATAGCACTATAGACTTCTATATATGCTCACCAGAGTTGCTTGAGGTGGTAAAAACATGTGCTGTAGGAGAAAGAATTGAATCCCACCATATGCCTATCATATTAGAGCTACAGAGCACACTACAGAATACACAACTAGAGAAACAAGAGAGGAAATGTGTAAACATAATTAGATGGGACTCAAGTAAATCACAGGAAATATACACAGTTTTTTTTAAACAGAAGTAGCACAAAGAAGGCTAGAACAGATAACAGAAGAGGTGGAGCAAGATGTAGACGCAAGTATAGAAAATGTCAATGCATATTGAAAGAGGCAGGAGGGTGCATGTACAAAACAATAGGGACAGGGGAGAAAGTAAATCAATAAATGGATGGTATAATGAGGATGTAAGCAGAAAAAGAAAGAAGCCAGACAAGCCCTAAATAAACTTAGATTTACAGATAAAGGGAAGAATCCAAATAAATAAGAAGAAAGGAAAGTAGAATATAGAAACAAAAGAGCGTTCTACAAAAAAAAAAATCTAAGAAAAGAAAAGAAAAAAAACAATATATACAAATCAAATTCATGACACACTTACGCAAAGCTCAAAAGACAGTCAAAAGTTCTGGAGCACAATAAAGAAGATGAGGAGGAAGAAAAACAAACTACCACAAATTACCTCTACCCAGTGGAAAGAGTATTTGAGAGCATATTGAACCCACAAACAACGCTGACACAAAGGGAAAATGAAACAGAAGTATCACTAAACGAGGAAGAAGTTATAGTGCAGGACTTAGATAGAGAAATAACGGAACAAGAAATAAAATTAGCATTAAAAGACTAACATCAGGCAAATCATCAGGAATCTACAGACGAAATCCCCCCAGAATTTCTAAAGACTATCGAAAACGTAATAACACCGTACTTGACAAAGTTGTTCAACACTTTATTTCTTAATAGCTATTTTTCCATAGAATGGGCACAAGCGGTAATCATACCTCTTCACAAAAAGGGGGGACAAGCATAATCCAGGGAATTACAGAGGAATTTCATTACCATGTATAACAAGTAAAATATATACAGCCATATTAAATAAAAGAATATACAATTCGGCAGAAGAAGAAAATAAAATCAGTAGAGAACAAGCAGGACTTAGAAAGGGATACTCTACAATTGACCACGTTTTCACCCTAACTAGCATGGTGTCAAACTGCCTATATGGCAGACGTAGAAGCAAACTGTTGTGGCATTCATCGACTACCAAAAAGCGTTCGATACGGTAAATAGGGACAATTTATGGGAAATTGTAAAGAAGCAAAAAAATCTTCACCAAAATTTTAAAAAATATGTTAATAGGGATTTATAAAACAGTACAAGCGTGTCAGACAGGGCGTCGAAAAAAACATTTTTTTTAAAGTTCAGCAGGAGTAAAACGGGGCTGTATATTATCTCCTCTAATTTTTCTCACTTTTATAATGGAGGTAGCATAATAGAGTTACAAAGAAAGGAAAACAAGGTCCCAAATTTTTAGCAGGAGCCGAAGAAATCTTCACACTCCCTGTTCGCAGACGATATTGCCTTAATTTTGTTAACGCCAGCAGGGCTCCCAAAATCAGCTGAAGAACTTGTAGGAAGCCTCAGATACAATAGGTGTAACAGTAAATCTTTTAAAAAAAACTATTAAAAAAACCCTCAAAGATCATGGTTTTTAGGCGGGTACTTAGGGCAAAAAAGAAAAATGGTTTTACAAAGGGCAAGAGATAGAAGTGGTTAATAGCTATAAGTCCCTTTAGGATTTACACTAACAACGAAGCTATCGTAGATATTTCGCTTTCAGAATATGCAGGCAGAGCTAAAGGGAAAAACAATAGAAATAATGAAAACACTGTACAGTCTGGGACATCTAGTTTATGACATTTCTTTAAATTATTTGAATCACAAGTGAAACCATTACTTCCATACGCAAGAGAAACATGGGGTATGACTGAATATAAAGCTATAGAGAGCGTTCACCTATTCGCTTGTAAAAAATATTTGGGGGTTGCAAAGAAAACACTGAATAACTTAGTATATGGAGAACTAGTAGATTTTCCCATTTGTGTAGATGGCACTATAAGAGTGGTAAGAATTGGATCAAGATGCTAAAGATGTCTCAAATAGAATACCTAAACAGGCGTATGAAATAGAGAAGGCCAAAAATTTAAGACCAAAAACTGGGCAAGAGACATAAAACGCTGCCTCGACATGTATGTTTTTTCAGGTAGCCTGGTTAAACGAAGGAGTAAGTGACGAGGACAGGTTTCTACGAAACATTAAAACAAAGAGTCACTGATTACTATAAACAATACTGGCATGATAAAATAAGTAATAGTGAGAGGTTTATTACATACTATTCCTTCAAATCAATACACCAGCCCGAGGAATACCTATATAATATTTCAATAGCAAAATCAGAAAAGCATTAACCAGACTACGCTTAGGAACTAATGAATTACACACAAATAAAAAGTACACAGACAACGAAGGCGATAAAAAACTTGTCCCTTTTGCCCAGTAAAGAAACAGAACTGCATTTCCTCAAAGTATGCCCCTGCTATAGGCAACTAAGGGAAAAATATATATTGAAGCACTTAAAAACGTTGGCATAATCACTATACAAAGTTTAGTACAAAATAGCAATGCGGAAATTAACCATAGACGTGCTATGTTTACCTAGTGTGCATTGAAATATAGAGAATCTTATACATAGGCAGTATAAAGGATAAGCACAATTGAGAAAATAGAAATACAAGAACTAAAACATCAAAAGTATAAGTATGAACAACCAGCACGTATGTATAGAGTATGAAGGCGGGGGGAAGGTGCTATTAGAAGGCCCAAAGGCCACAAACTATAGACCTTATTGCTATAAACCAAAGGTCGCGAGGTGTTTAACCCAATGGGGTTGTACAGACCCTTTATTGTTTTCTTGAATCTTATGTATGCTTCTGATCCAAAATGGATATCGTATGATATCAAAAGGATAGGAGCTAGGAAACACATTGAGGGGGATTTAACAAAAGATAGATATGTATTGTATAATTAGAGATGTCATATATTGCTTAAATTTGGAATGTTAAGGTAGATTAGTATTTGAGGATAGCTTCCTCAACATAAATATTATTGTTGTGGAAGTAAAGATGAAAGGGAATGAAAAGAGAATACAGGGATTGGAAGATGTACTGATGTTGTACACACACTGGAATACAAGCCTACGGGCACCACGAGGGTTAAGGGAAGACAAAGTAGACCACAGTCATACTTGTGGGATAAATGAAGTGTAAACACAAAGGGTTTAAGAGAAGGGTAGATGGGGTGTGAAGGAAAATATACATGATACAAAGTAGAAACGAATTGTATAGCCTGTTATAAAAACTACCTTATACTGATTGGGGATAGGATGTATGTGAGAATCAATGGCAAGGGTAAAATTGGAATATATAAATTTGTAGAAACCTCGAATACTCAATAGGAACACATGGATTGAGATGATACACAATGAATTGTACTTGCCACTTGCTGTGTACACCTGATATGGACAGGCCGGAGGGCCTCATAATAAAAGGCGCGGCGCATTTGCGCGCACATCAAGTGTCAAGCGTCTCTCTTTCTGTCTCACAATGTCTGTCTATTGTCTCCTCTCTCTCTCTCTCTCTCTCTCTCTCTCTCTCTCTCTCTCTCTCTCTCTCTCTCTCTATGTGTGTGTGTGTCTATCTCACTCACTCACTCTGTCTCTCTCTCTTTCTCTGTCACTCACTCACTCACTCTCTTTCTTTCTTTCTCTCTCTCTCTCTCTTTCTCTCTTCTCTCTCTTCTCTCTCTCTCTCTCGAGAAGGCGTTTGATTCTGTTAATAGAACTATATTGTGGCCCATCTTGCTTAAAAATGGTATTCATGGAAAGCTGTATAAATGTATAGTAAGTATGTATGACTGTGTAAAGGCACGAGTGAGAACTGGTGCTGTTATAACAGATTATATAAACTGTACTTCTGGTGTGAAACAGGGCGATGTTTGTAGCCCAGTTTTGTTCTCGTTATTTATAAATGAATTAACACAGAAGTTATACATTCTGGAAGGCACGGTGCACATTTTATGAATGAACTTTTGGAAATTTTCATTCTGCTTCTAGCTGATGACGTGGTCTTGGTCTCAGAGACAGCAATTGGATTACAAACTCAATTAAAACCTTGCAAAAAGCTACTGCTACATTACAACTAAAAGTTAATAAAGCAAAAAGTAACATAATTGTATTTAGAAAGGGCGGGTATCTTGCAGCAAGAGAAAGATGGACATACAATGGATCTATATTGCCTGTTGTTAATGCGTATAAATACTTGGGTATATACTTCTCCACACGCTTGAGTTTCGTCTATACCTGCAAAGATTTAGTCAGTAAAGCAAAAAAAACGCATTGTTGTGCATACTAAAGAAATTATCATTACTCCATAACGATTCCCTTAACTTGTTTTTGAAGCTGTTTGATTGTCAAGTTCAGCCGATGGTGCAATATGGAGCTGAAATATGGGGTCTGACAGCATTTACTCCATACGCACACGCAATCTTTCCAATCACCCAAAAGGAGCACTACCGAATGTTTTTCTTCTCCCCCTCTCCTTCAGGGAAAACACTTTACTAAGTCACAACAACAACTTGTAAACAGATTTTACACCTGTATCTCTCTCCGCACTGAGAGACAAATAAATCTGCACACATGTATCTCCCTCACACCAAGAGACAAATCATCTTCACACACGTATCTCTCTTTAATGAGAGAAAAAATAGTCTTCACACTTGTATCTCTCTTTACATGAGAGATAAAATAA
>CM031624.1:59491516-59547125 GCA_018398815.1 Conus ventricosus | reverse complement strand
GTCAGTGGACAATAAATTGAATTGAATTGAATTAACTGAACTGAATTGAATTGAACACGGTACCTGATGAGAGCCTCAGACACTGAATGGAATAGAATGGAATGGAATGGAATGGAATGTACCTTGGGTGCTGGAGGAGGCCTCAGGCACTGAATGGAATGGAATAGAATGGAATGGAATGGAATGGACCTTGGGTGCTGGAGGAGGCCTCACACACGGAATGGAATAGAATAGAATGGAATGGAATGGAATGGAATGGAATGGACCTTGGGTGCTGGAGGAGGCCTCAGACACTGAATGGAACGGAATGGAATGGAATGGACCTTGGGTGCTAAAGGAGGCCTCACACACTGAATGGAACAGAATGGAATGGAATGGAATGGAATGGAATTGACCTTGGGTGAGAGAGGAGGCCTCAGACACTGAATGGAATGGAATACAATGGAATGGAATGGAATGGAATGGAATGGAGTGGAATGGAATGCAATGGAATGGAATGGAAGAAAATGGAATGGAATGGACCTTGGGTGTTGGAGGAGGCCTCAGACACTGAATAGAATGGAATGGAATGGAATGGAATGGAATGGAATGGAATGGACCTTGGGTACTGGAGGAGGCCTCAGACACTGAATGGAATGGAAGAGAATGGAATGGAATGGAATGGAATGGAATGGACCTTGGGTGCTGGAGGAGGCTTCAGACACTGAATGGAATGGAATGGAATGGAATGGAATGGAATGGACCTTGGGTACTGGAGGAGGCCTCAGACACTGAATGGAATGGAATGGAATGAAATGGACCTTGGGTGCTGGAGGAGGCCTCAGACACTGAATGAAATGGAATGAAATGGAATGGAATGGACCTTGGGTGCGGGAGGAGGCCTCACACACTGAATGAAATGGAATGGAATGGAATGGAATGGAATGAAATGGACCTTGGGTGCTGGAGGAGGCCTGAGACACTGAATGGAATGGAATGGAATGGAATGAAATGGAATGAAATGGACCTTGGGTGCTAGAGGAGGCCTCACACACTGAATGGAATGGAATGGACCTTGGGTGCGGGAGGAGGCCTCACACACTGAATGGAATGGAATGGAATGGAATGGACCTTGGGTGCTGGAGGAGGCCTCAGACACTGAATGGAATAGAATGGAATGGAATGGAATGAAATGGACTTTTAGTGCTGGAGGAGGCCTCAGACACTGAATGGAATGGAATGGAATGGAATGGACCTTGGGTGCTGTAGGAGGCCTCACACACTGAATGGAATGGACCTTGGGTGCTGGAGGAGGCCTCACACACTGAATGGAATGGAATGGAATGGAATGGAATGGACCTTGGGTGCTGGAGGAGGCCTCACACACTGAATGGAATGGAATAGAATGGAATGGAATGGAATGGAATGGAATGGAATGGACCTTGGGTGCTGGAGGAGGCCTCACACACTGAATGGAACAGAATGGATCAGAATGGAATGGAATGGAATGGAATGGACCTTGGGTGCTGGAGGAGGCCTCAGACACATAATGGAATGGAATACAATGGAATGGAATGGAATGGAGTGGAATGGAATGCAATGGAATGGAAGAGAATGAAATGGAATGGACCTTGGGTGCTGGAGGAGGCCTCAGACACTGAATGGAATGGAATAGAATGAAATGGAATGGAATGGAATGGAATGGAATGGAACTTGGGTGCTGGAGGAGGCCTCAGACGCTGAATGGAATGGAATAGAATGAAATGGAATGGAATGGAATGGAATGGAATAGACCTTGGGTGCTGGAGGAGGCCTCAGACGCTGAATGCAATGGAATGGAATGAAATGGATGGAATGGAATGGAATGGAATGGAACGTGGGTGCTGGAGGAGGCTTCAGACACTGAATTGAATGGAATGGAATGGAATGGAATGAAATGGAATGGAACTTGGGTGCTGGAGGAGGCCTCAGACACTGAATGGAATGGAATTGAATGAAATGGAATGGAATGGACCTTGGATGCTGGAGGAGGCCTCAGACACTGAATGGAATGGAATAGAATGGAATGGAATGAAATGGAATGGAATGGACCTTGGGTGCTGGAGGAGGCCTCAGACACTGAATGGAATGGAATGGAATGGAATGAAATGGAATGAAATGGAATGGAATGGACCTTGGGTGCTGGAGGAGGCCTCACACACTGCATGGAATGGAATGGAATGAAATGGAATGGACCTTGGGTGCTGGTGAAGGCCTCAGACACTGAATGAAATGGAATAGAATGGAATGGAATGGATTGAATGGACCTTGGGTGCTGGAGGAGGCCTCACACACTGCATGGAATAGAATGGAATGAAATGGAATGGACCTTGGGTGCTGGAGGAGGCCTCAGACACTGAATGAAATGGAATAGAATGGAATGGAATGGAATGGGATTGAATGGACCTTAGGTGCTGGAGGAGGCCTCACACATTGAATGAAATGAAATGGAATGGAATGGACCTTGGGTACTGGAGGAGGCCCAAGGTCCATTCCATTCCATTCCATTCCATTCCATTCAGTGTCTGAGGCTTCCTCCATCACGCAAGGTGCATTCCATTTCATTCCATTCCATTCCATTCAATTCAATTCAGTGTCTGAGGACTCCTCCAGCACCCAAGGTCCATTCCATTCCATTTCATTCCATTCCATTCGATTCCATTCCGTTCAGTGTCTGAGGCCTCCTCCCGCACCCAAGGTCCATTCCATTCCATTTCATTCCATTCAGTGAATGGAATGGAATGGAATGGACCTTGGGTGATGGAGGAGGCCTCAGGCACTGCCGCATGACACATGGACCTCACGTTCCACGAGTCACATGAAAATCCGGAGACATACCGAGCTCTACAAGGACCTGCCCTGGCGCTAACCTGCCGCCAACCCCCGAGTCCCACACGCTTCCATCCTATCCCCCCCCCCCCCCCCTCCCTCCTCAAGTACCACCAACACCCATTGAAAAACAAAAACAGAGAGCGGGAGGGCAGTTGAAACACTAATCCATACGTTTGTAAAGTGAGGGCACTGCATGTGGACAGTTCAATCTACAGTCCTCTCACCCCTCTCCGTTCTCCCATACTGCAGCTGCTTTTGTCCTATTATCACCAACAGTAGTTAGTAATCCTCTCTTTATTATTATTATTATTATTTATTATTATTATTATTATTATTATTATTATTATTATTATAACTATTTCAACTCGCATTGTCTCCTTACCAACGGCCTCGTTCTCATTCAACGCCCATGTTGGTCCGATTTTCATCAGAGAAGTAATGTAATGTAAAAGGATATTTATAGAGCACTTTACCTCGCAAGAGCCCAAAGCGCGTATTACAGAAAAACATGATAAAATTATAACTCGTAATAGCTCGTTCTTCAGTTTAGTTGTCCTGAGTGTTGTCTATCTTGTTTGAAGAATACCTAAAAAGTCGAAACTCGTCGTTTTTTGTCCTGTAATTCTGTTGTCCGTGTTATCTGGCAGAGTTAAAAAAAAAAACTACACTCGAAGGTGACAGTGGGACCCAGAGAAGTGCTGTCCTCAACTGTCGAACAAACCAGCTGGGAGCAATCCTGCACCACCCTTGGAAGCCTGCGCTGTGTTCACATAGGGTGCAGGCACACATATTGTGTTAAAGACGTCAAGGGACATAACTGCTCCCTGGCAGAGCGTGAAGACTAGTCCTTATACATTATTACACCACCTCTGTCTTCACAGAGGGTGCAGACACGCACATTCTGTTAAATACGTCAAGGGACAAAACTGCTCCCTGGCAGAGCGTGAAGACTGGTCCTTGTGCACTATTACACCACCTCTGCAGATTTACGGAGGCTAATACTACGGAGCTCGCCCTGTGGGTTGGGCATAGAATAGACCCACTGCCCTGCCTTGCATGTCGTAAGAGGCGACTAAGGCAGGACCACCTCGCCCCGAGGATAAAGGGATTTGCGTAGGGCTAGCAATCCTAATTGTAAAAAAGACCAGTTACAGAAGCATCGACGACAACGAACCAAAACATTCACCTGGGCAAGGAAGTGTCTCCATCCCGAAGACTTATGACGCGGTGCAGTGAAAGCTGGAAGGAAGCTGCAAGGCTGAGTCCCCTTCTCTAACACCCAGGACAACAACGAGAGTAGCCACATGGAACATCAGGACGATGTATGAAAACGGAAAAACCATCCAAGTTGCGAGAGAGATGAAAACCTACAAGATTGGAGTGCTAGGACTGAGTGAGACAAGGTGGCTACAATCAGGACAGCTGAGACTTTCATCTGGAGAACAGCTGCTGTACTCGGACACACAGAGGATGGAGCCTCCCACACTAAGGTGTGGCCCTGATGCTGGCACCGGAGGCACAGGGGCACACATTGGATGGGAACCTGTCAACTCCCGCATCATCACAGCCAAGTTTACCACGAAGGAAAATGACATCAGGCTGAACATCATCCAGTACTATGCTCCCATCAATGATGCGGAAGAAGAGAAGAAAGATGATTTCTACCAGCAACTACAGACAGTGACAGACAGAAGAGGAGCAAAGGACATAACCATACTGATAGGGAGATTTCAACACCAAGATTGGAATGGACAACACAGGCTACGAGGACATCATGGGGACACACGGACTGGTACAGATGAGCGCTTTGCAGACATGTGCGCCCTGAACAAGCTGGTGATAGGAGGAAGCATCTTCCCACACAACCGCATCTACAAGGCCGCATGGAGATCCCCGAACCACGTCACAGAGAACCAGATTGACCACATCTGCATTAGCTGCAAGTTCAGATCATGGCGGGATGTACGAGTGATGAGAGTGCTGACGCGTCATCAGACCACCACCTGTTAACAACAGTGAGACTTCGCCTCAAGAGATTCACCAACGCCAACACACGGACGAGGTACAGTGTTGGACTGTTCAGAAACAGGGACATACAAGCAGCATTCCAGATCAGCCTTTCCAACAGGTTCCAGCCGCTACAAGAGCTGATAGAAGACGAACGGACATCGAGACACAGTGGACACTCGGAGACACAAATTGGGGAACAAGACTGATTTTTGAAAAAAATTTTTTCTTCAAATCCAAACGGGGCCGGAGTACCAAAAAACTTTCAGCGTTTGTAAGGGAAAAGGGGGTTTTTTTTCATTTAAAAAGAAGATAACTTTAAGATTGGGTCCGGGGAAAAGGTGAAGAAGGGCTTTTAAAAAAGGTGCTTTACTTAAAACGGGGGGCCCCAAAAAATTGGCAAGTTGGAACGGGGGGCCAATGTGGAATGCTTTTTCGGACAAAAAGAAAAATTTCCAAAATGACTCCTGATTTCCTTTCCCTAATGCAATCAAGACCCCCCGAGAGAGAAAAAGGGGGTTTTTTCTCCACCCAAGGACAACCAAAGGAGGTTACATTTTGATTGGAAATTTCCCCCGGGAATTGCCAAAATTTTAAAACGGGGCAAGGTTGACATTTTTTGGCTTTTTTTTGGGAACCGGGTGAAAGGGCATTCCCAAAGTTAAATTTTTTTGGGTTTCCCACGGGGGTTTTCCCTTTATTTTAAAAAGGGGGTTAAAATAGGGAATTGGCCTAAAAAAAAATTTAAAAAGTAGACTTGCCAGGATTGCGCACCTTTGGTGGGGGAATTTTCCAAAAAAAGGATTCCCCGAGTTTTTTTTTGGGCCCCGGCAAGGCCCCTTTTTAGCTGATGAGGCGGGAAAAAAAATGGGCGGAAAAAGAAGTTGCGGAAAGGGTGTTTTGGAAAAAAACAAGGCCAGATTTCATAAACCCAACAAGCTGAAAAGAAGAAAAGAAAAAAACTTCCGGCTTTTTTTTCAAGGTCTAGAAAACGAAACCCCAAAACAAAAAAAAGAGATAAGGAAAGGCCCTACTTTAAAAGACTGCTTTACAAGGGGGGGGGGAAAAAGGAAAAAATTCTCCAAACGCTGAAAATTTCACGGGGCAGAAGGGTGGGAGGGAAAATTTTACACAACCACAGGAATCACCTAGTGTTTCCCAAAAATTTTGAAACGAAATTCCCCTTTAGGGCCAATAAAACCCCAAATTTTAAGAGCTTTTGTTTCTGAATGAGTGCCGAAGATACCACCACCACAGGAGGTCCCCCCAAAGGGTTTTCAAACAGAGAGAAAGGTTTACAAGGGCTTTTTAAAGAATCCTTTTTTTTCCCGAAAATTTTGGACGACAAAACGGACATCCCATTTTCCGAAAAATTTTCCTTTTTTTTCCGGAAAGAAAGGGAAAAGGGACAAAAAAAAGGAGCCCTTGAACCCCTTTCCCTTTTTTCGCCCTTTTTGGAAAAAACCAATGGCCCAAATTTCTTTAAATTAAGAGTTTTAAAAAAATTTACTGAGGGTTGGGAACCTTTCCGAAAAGGGGGATTTTTTCGGGCCAATCTCCCCTTCCCAAAAAGTTGAAAACGAAAGGCTGCGGGTTTCCCAGTGAAGGGAATTTTGGAAAAACGGTTTTTAAAAACCCCCGGGTTTGTTTGTTTTAAATCCTTTTTCTGGAAAAGCCCCATTTTTGTTTGGGTTTTTGCGGAAAAGTTGGCGTTTTCTTGAATTTTTTCATAATTAAATTAAAAAAAAAAATTTTTGGTTTTTAAATTTGGGGGGTGGGTGGGGGTTTGGGGTTTGGTTGGGTTTAAAAATTAAAATTCTTACTACAAAGGTTCCTTTAAAAAAGGGAAAAAAAAATTTTCCCCTTTTTTCCCCCCTTACAAAAAAATGGGGGTTAAACTGGGGGTTGGGATAACATTTTTTCCCCCCCCCTTTTTTAAGAAAACATTTTTTTTTTGAGGAAGTACGGTTTTTGGGGGGGCCGGCTTTAGTTGTTTAAAATTTTTGAAAAAGGGGTCGGGATTTTTTCCCCAATTTGGGGAAAAAAGTGGTTGGTGGAAATTTTTCCCTGGGTCTGGGGGCTTTGGGGACGAATTTTTAAATTTGTTTCCCCAAAAAATTTGCCCAGAAAAAAGATTAATCGAGAGGAAGTTTGCAAATTTGGGGATTACAAGAGAAAATTTGGGGGGGGTTTTTGGTTTCCCAGAGAAATACCCCCTTTAAATCCCCACTTTTTTTTAAAAATGCAAGGATTAAAAAATTTTTTGGAGGATAATTTAATGACCCCTTGGGGGGACTCAAACTGTTTAATTTTTGAGGGGGGAAAAAAAAAATGCAAATTTTTTTTTTTTTTTTGGACTGTTTGCAAAGATTTTTGAACAAATGATAGGGTTTTAATGGATTTTTGCTGTTGGGATAGCCCAAAGTTTTGGAATTAATTTTAATTTTAGTTTTTTTTTTTTTTTTCCCCCCCAAAAGGATAGGGAGAAATTTAAAAATTTTTTTAATATTTTTTTTTTAAAAATTTGGGGTATAATTAAAAGATAAATTTTTGCGAAAATTTTTTTAAGTTTTTGGGTTAATCCTATTTTAAAGACCGTGCCTTTTTTTGAAGGGGGGGGTCGGGTAAAAAATTTTTTTAATTTTTTTTGGTTTTCATTTAATTGTTTTAAAAAAAAGGGGGCTTTTTTTTGCGGAAACCACCCAAACTTGAAAAAAATTTTGTTTGGATAATTTTATTTTGCCCCCATTTTAGAGGGAGTAGCTGTGAGTTTTTTAAGGGAGCGAATTTTGTAGTGTGGGGTATTTTATTTTCTTTAAAACCGGGGGGGGTGGTTTTGTGACAGCCAAAAGACGATAATGAAAATTTATTTTAATTTAAAATTTTCCCGGGTTAAAAAAAGGTAAAAGCCCAGGGGGTAAATAAAGTTGGGGGAAAGGGGGGGGTAATTAAAATTTTTTTAAATTAAAATTTTTTTCCTTTTTTCAAGTTGGTTTGTTTATTTTAGTTAAGACGATGAAATTTTAAAGTAAAAAAAAATTTTTCTTCCATTTTTTTTTTTTTGTGGTTTGGGCCCTGTGGGCAACGGAAAAAAAAATTCCCTTTTTTGTTAAAATAAAAAAAATTAAAAATTTTTTTTTTTTCTAAAACCGGGGGAAAAGGGAAAGGAAATGGGGGTTTGGTTTTTTAGGGGGAACGGCTGAAAATTTAAGAAGGAAGAACGGGAAGTTGGTTTTTTTCCAACGTTGGGGGGAGCCCCCCAAAAGGGGAAAAAGCGGGGAGCCCCGGGAACCCGTTTAGGTGAAAATTAAAATTTTCTCCCCCCAAAACGGATTTTAAAGTGGGGGACTTCCCTTTTAGGGAAGGGTGAAAATTACAAAGGAAGGTTGGCCTTTTGCTTCGGAAACCCGGTTGGGTTTTTCGCGCCCCTGTTTAAGGGGGGGGCCAGGGGGTTTGGGGAAATCACATGTTCAAAAAAAAACCTTTTAAAATTTTTTTTTCCCCGCTCTCCCCCGGGACTATGTAAAATTTTAAAAATTTAAATTTAAAAAGGGGGGTTTTTTTCTTAATGTTTTTCCCCGGGGGGCCTTGGGGGTTTTTTTTAAATTTTTTTTTTCTTTTTTACAATGTAAATAATGGAATCCTTTTGGGGGGGAGGATAAAGAAAAAAAAATTTGGGGGAATTTGGGGTAAAGGGGGTTGGTGTGGGGAGGGGGGAACATGAAATGGAAATGAAGGTGTTTTAAAATAAATGGATTGTTAAAAATTGGGGGGGAAATTTTTTGGGGGTGGGGGGGATTTAACAAAAAAAAAAGGGGAAATGGCCTTGGGGGGAAAAATTTAGAAAATGGAATAAAATAAGGGGAAAGAATAAATGGTTTAAAACAAAGGGGGTAGTGGGGGAATAATGGGGATTCTTGAGATCACCACAAAAAAATGACTTAGCCCAAAGAAGAAAAAAAGGGAATAAAAGGAAGGACCGGGGGAAGGGGCCCCCCAAAAAAAAGGAAAAAAATGGAATAAGGGAAAGGAAGGAAGAATACCGGGTGGGAAAGGGGAAAACACTAATGGAAAAAATTTTAAAAGAATAAAATGGAAGGAAAAAGAAGGCCGGGTTCGGGGGAGGAGCACTAAGGAAGGAAAAAATGGAAGGAAGGAAGGGGAAGGAAAGAATGAAAAAGGGAAAGAAAGGAAGGCCGGGGTTAAGGAGACATTTGGAAGGAAAGAAAAAAAGGGAAAAAGGAAAGGAAGGAAAAAGGAACTGGGGGGGGAGGTTTCCCAAGGGAAAGGAAAAAGAAATAATGGAAAGAAAGAAAAAAATGCCGGGGTTTGCTGGGGGAGCCCAAGGGAATGGAGGGAAAAATAGGAAAAAGGAAAAAGGAAGTGGGGGGGGGAGGCTTCAACACTGAATTGAATGGAAGGAAGAATAATTTGGGGAAAGGAAACTTGGGGTGGGGGGCCCCCGTTGGAAGGATTAAGAAATAAGGGCTATTGAATCTGGGGGAGGCCCAACCTTGGGGAAAAATGTGGAATGAAATAAATGAAGGTTGGGTGCTGGGGAGCCCAAACAATGGGGGTGGAATAATAAAGGGAAGGGAAAATAAAGGATTTTGGGGGAACCCCCCCCCTAAAAAGGAAAATAAAAAAGGGAAGGATTGGGTTGGGGGGAACCTAAACAAGAAAGGAAAAATGGAATAAAGGGGTTAAATTTGGGTCGGGGGTCCACCATAAAAAAAAAGGGAATGCCGGGGGTGTAGGATTTGAACAATAAATGGAAAGAATGGAAGGGGAAGGGTTTTAAACCCTTGGCGGGAACCAAAACCAAAAAGAAAGAAAGGGGGGTATTGGTCGGGAGGGGCCCAAGGGTATTATTCCTTTCCATTATGCAATCCCCCAAAGGCCCCCCTTTTCTTCCACCCCTTTCCAAAAAACGGGCCCCCGGACCCTCCAACCAGGTTTCCCTTTCCTTTTTTTTTTGGGTTTCACCTTGGGGGCGGGGCCCCCTCCCCCAAAATTTTTATTTTTTCATAAGGAAGGGAATGTAATTTTTAAGGAGGGGGCCCCACCCCCAGACAAAAGGGAATTTTTTTTCCCAAAGTCCTGAAAATCCAAAATACGGTCTTTACAAGGCCTGCCCCTCGCAACCTGGAACCCCCGATCCCCCTTCCTCCATCCCCCCCCCCCCCCCCCCAATTAACCAAAACCCCATTGAAAAAAAAACCCAAAAGGGGGGGTTTTTAAAAAATCTGGGGTTTTTGGGGCACGAGGGAACCTTTTTCAGTTTTAAAACCCCCCCGTTCCCCTCGCACCCCTTTTTGGGGTTTTCCCAAATTTATTCCTTCCTTTTTTTTTTTATATTTTTTTTAATTTTTTAAAAAAAAAAAAACAAAACCGATTGCTCCAAACCCGGTTTTTCCTTCCCCCCCCCAAGGTGCCTTTTTTTCCCAGAAAAATGTTTAAAGGTTTTTTTAAACCTTTCCTGCGGGCCCCCAAACCTATTAAAAAAAATAAAAAAAATTTTGGCCTTTTCAGTTTTTTTTCCTGAGGGTTTTTATTTTTAAAGAATTCCAAAAAGTGTCGCTTTTTTTCTTTAATTCTGTTGCCCGGAGGGCAAAAAAAAAAAAAAAACCCCAGGTGAAGGGGCCCAGAAATGCCCCTTTAATGGCAAAAGGGGGCAACCGCCCCCCCTTTGAAGTCGTTTTTCAAGGGGGGAAAACCCCAAATTTTTAAAAAGGAGTAAAGGGGGTTTTTTTTCCCCAAAGGGAAAAAACTGTCCTTTTTTTTTAACCCCCCTCTGCTTCCGGGGGGAGAAAAATTCTTTAAAATAGAAAGGGGCCCTGTTTTGGAGGGTAAATTCCCTTGGGCATAAACCACCTCGAATTTCAGGTTAAAAAATCCCTTTCCCCGGGGGGGGAAAAATCCCATCCCGCCTTAAATGTGTAAAGAAAAGGAAACCCCCCCAAAAAAAGGGAAAATTTTGGTTTCCTCCAATTAAAAAAAAACCTTTCGAACATCAGACAACGAACCAAAAATTTTGGGGGGGGCTTCCCAAATTTAGCGGGCGGAAAGCGGAAGGGGGCAAGGGGGCCCCCCTTTTAAAAACAACAACGAATCCCCCAAAAAAACCAGGACTTTGAAAAGGAAAAAACCCCCCAAAGGAGAAATAAAAACCAAAGTTTGGGTCGGCGTAACCGGGCTAAATCCCCAACCACTAAAAACGTGGACGGAAAAACCGAAAATGGCCCCCCGGGGGTTTCCCCGGGGAGGAAAAGGGGCCCAGGGGGGAACCTTCCCCCCCGAAAAAAAAGTAAGTTTACCAAAAAATGACACCTAACCCCCATACATGTCCTCAAAAGCGGAAAGAAAAAGATGTTTTCCCAAAACAAGAAGACAGAAAAAAGGGAAAGGCCCCTTATAAAGGGAGTTTTAACAAAAAGATTTTTTAAACCCTACAGAAAGGGGAAACCCGGCTTCCCGAAGGTTTGGGGGAAATTGGGCCCAACAAGTTTTTGGAAAATCTTCCCCCTCAAAAAGGCCCATAACCCCCCCAAAAACCATTTAAAAGAACCAGAACCCTTCATCTAAAGTTAAAAAGGCGGGAAATTTGAAAAGGTTGACCTCCCCGCCACCCCCTTTTTTTAAAAAAAAAACCCCCAAAGAACCCCCAAAAAGGACGAGTAAAGTTACTTTTTCGAAACGGGACATCCAAAATTCCAAAATTTTTCCAAAGGTTCCACCGTACAAAGTGAAAAGAAGGGAGGGAAACCCCAGAAAGGGGGAAAAGGGAAAACCTCAACACTTTAAGGATTTTAAAGGGGAAAAAAATGGCTTTGACACCACCACAAGAAAAAAAGGGGGGAAAAAAAAAGCAAAAAGCCGAAAAAACACTGGGAAATGGGGCAAAGAAAAAGAAAAGGGTAAAAAAAGGCAAAGAAAAAAAACCTTTTCCCTGGATCAAGCGGGGAAGAAGGGGCCGGGACCTTCCTGGTAAAAAGGGGTAAGTTCCCAGCCCCAAAAAAAAAAAAAGGGGCCCCACTGGGGGGAACCAAAAGTCAAAATTTTTGGGGCGCAACCGCCCCCCCCCTGCAAAGCTTCCCCCAAAAAAAAATGCCCCCCCCAAAACCCCGGGAAGTAAAAAGGGGTCTATCAAAAATGGGCTGGGGCCCGGGGCGCAAAGCCATAAAAAACGACCGGGGCCTTCAAGCTATAAGCCCCCTTCAGCGTTGGGAGAAAAATCGGCCCGGGAAAAGGGATAATACAACGGAAGAAAGGGGCCTGGGGGAAGAGAAAACCGGGAAACCCCCTTGCCCAACAATTCCAAAGGGTTTCAAAAATTTTGGGGTTCAAAAAGCGGAAAAAAGGGGGCCCGGGAAAAAATCGGGGCCCGCCAACCGACTCCCATCTCGGGACACCCCGGGGTGAATCCCCTTTAACCCTTTTTTTTTGGGGTTGACATGTGGCAAAGCCCTGGGAAATGCTAATTGGGGGTCCCAGAAAATATTTTTTTCCCCCAGTATCACCCAAGCTGAACTAAAATTTCCCCCACCTGCCATTTTTTTTTGGGAAGAAGAAAAGGTTTTTCCTTTTTTTTAAAATTAATATTTCTGGAGTTTAAAAATGCTTGAATTGCTGGAAGGTCCGGTACTTATTTAAAATTTTGTTTTTTTTTAAAAAAATTTATTAAATTTAATATTTAAAATTTAAAATTTAAAATTTTTTTTAAATTTTAAATTAGGTTTTTTTTGGGGTGGGGGGGGGGGGGGTTTTTTTTTTTGGGTTGTTGGGGTTGGATAGTGCCCTTTTTTACTTTTTTAAAAGAATCAAAATTGGGGGTTTATCCCCCTAAAACAATTTATTGCGGGAAAAAAATTGTTTGAAGAACGAAGAAGAAGCCGCCTTAAGACCCAAGCCCTGAAAAATAAATAAATAATAAGGAAACCCTTGGGTGCGGAGGGGCCCTCGGCCAAAATAAGGGAAAGGAAGGGGAATGGAACCTTGGGTGTAAGGGGGGTAAAAAATTTGGTAAATGTTTGAATGGAAGGGAAAAAGAAGCCGGGGTGCGGGAATGAACCCTAAATGGAAAAAGGGGGAAAAAAGGCCTTGGGGCAAGGGGGTAAATAATGGCGGAATAAGGGAATAATAATTCCCTTTTTGGGGAAAGGCCCAAAAGGGAAGGAAAAATGGAAGGTAAGGGAAGAAGGGGGAAAAAATGAAGGGAAGAATGGAAGAAATGGGGGCCCTTGGGTGGGGGGAGGCCCCAAAAACGATGAAGAAGGGGAAAGGAAATTGGGGGTGGCCCCTGGGACGGGGGAGGTCAGAAGAATGGGGGAAAGGGAAAGGGGGTGGAAGGGAATGAAGGTGACCGGTGTGGGGGACTTCAAAAGAAGGGAAGGAATGGAATGTTGGAATCCCCGGGGGGGGCCTCGCCGGGAATAGGAAGAAAGGACCGGGGCGGGGGACCTTTTAAACAAAAAAAATTTAAATTTTGGGGGGCCGGTGCCTGAGGGGGCCTCCAATAATAAAATAAAAAAGGGGAATAAAAGCCTTTTTCTGGGGGGCCAAAAAGGGAAGAAGGAAGGGGAATAAAGAAAAAGGCCTTTGGGTTGAAGGTAAAGAATGAATGGAAAATTGGTGGGGAGGCCCCCACAATGAATGGAAGGGGAAAAGGGAATGGATTGGGTGGGGGGCCCCAGACAAGAATGGAATGAAGGAAGGGAATGGAATGAAAGGGTTTTTGGGCGGGGGGGGGCCCCAAACACTAATGGGGGGAAGGGAAAGGGGTGGGGAGAGGCCCCCCAAAAATTTAAAAAAGGGGGGTGGGGGAAGCCTCAACACTAAAGGAAAAAAAAGGAAGGGAAAGGAAGGACGGGTTGGGGGGCCTCAACACTGAAGGGAAGGAAAAGAAGGGAAATGGGGAAGGAATGAAGGGAATTTGGGGGGGGGGGCCCCCAAAAAAAAAGAAGGGAAAAAAAATTTGGAAAAAACCTTGGGCTGAGGAGCCTAACACTAAGGGAAAAGGAATAAGGAATGGAAGGAATGGATGGAATGGAATCTTGGGGGAAAGAGAATGAAAAAAATAAAGGGAAAAGGGGAAGGAGGTGCCCTGTGGAAGGTAAAATAAAAGGAAATGGAAAAATGGAAGGAAAAAGGGGGGTGGGGGGGGGGGAAACCAAAGGAAATTTGAATAAAAGGAAAGGGGAAAGGAAAGGGGGAAAAACCTGGGGTGGGATGGGATGAAGGAATGGAATGAAATGGTGGAAAAAAAGGAAAAAATGGAAGGGGGGGAAGGATGAAAAATTTTGGGGGAAAAGGAATGGAATGAATGTGGGGGGAACTGGGGCGGAGGGGGGAAAAAAAAGAAGGGAATGAAGAATAAATGGGGGAAGGCTTGATCTGAGGGGGAAGAAGGAATGAATAAAAGGGAAGGGGAAGAAAAAGGAATGGGGGGGGGAGGGGGCCTGCCCTAAAGGGAAGGTAAGAATGAAATGGAATAAATGGAATGGAAGGGAGGGGGTTGGAGGACCTTGCGGGAAAGGAAGGAATAAAAGGGAATGGATTGGGGGTGAAAAAAAATAAGAAAGGGAATGAGGGGAAGGGAGGGGGAAAGCCGGGGTGGGGAAAAGGGTAAAATGGGGAAAAATTTGGAATAAAAGGGAATGGAGGGGGCAGGAGGGTAAACAATGTGGAAAAAAGGAAAAAAAAAGGGGGGGAAGAATGGAAGGGGGGGGGGGCCTAAAGAAAAATGAAGAATGAAAAAAAATGGTTGGGGGAGGGGGGGCCCAACCCCTTCCATTAAATTTAAGGTTGGCCTCCCGGAAGGGGCCCATTTTTCCATTCCCTTCCACCCAAAAAATTTGTCGGGGCCCCCCTCAAAATCCATTCTTCCATTATTCCACCCATTCTTTCCCTTTTTCCTTCGGGCAGGCCTCCTCCCCCCAAAACCCCAAATTCCTTTTCTTCATTCGGTTGGGAAAAAGCCTTTATCCTCAGATGGTGAAATGGACCTTTAGGCCAAAAAGGGGGCCCCGGGGCAAAAAAACCTGCCCGGAAAAAAATCCGAACCCCAGCCCACACTTTTTCCCCTTTTCCCCCCCCCCCCCCCAAACCCCCCAACACCCTTAAAAAAAACCGGGGGCATTTAAACCCCCATAAAAAAAGGGCATGAAAACATTAAATTTAAATTTTCCCCCCCCTCCCGTTCCCAATCACTCTTTTTCCAAATATCACCCTTTAATCCCCTTTAATAATTTATTTTTTTATTTTTATTTTTATTTTTATTTTTTAAAATTATTATTATTATAATTTTTAATATTTTCCCTTCCAACCCTTTCCTTAAACGCCCTTTTTTTCCCCTTTTTAAACAAGGGTATTAATTAAAAGGATATTTTAAGATTTATAAGGCCCCAAAACGCGAAAGAAAAACGATAAAAAAATAATTAATTTATTTTTTTTTTTTTCCCCTTAGTTTTTTCTTGTTTAAAAATTAAAAACAAAGTTTTTTTTTTTTTTGTCCTTTTTTTGCGGTTAAAAAAAAAAAAACTAAATACGGGGGGAAGGAAGTGGCCCAAGTGAAAAAACCCTAAAACCCCCACAAACCCGGGGAAGCCCGGCACGGGGCGGCCCCTTGTTTAAAAGTAAAGGAAAAGTTAGACGGAAACTTCCAACTTATACCCCCCTCTTTCCCAGGGGTAAACCCAACCCTGTTAAATACCAAGGACAAAACGCTCCCGGCAAGGGGAAAGACGGTCCTTGGCACATTACCCACCCTGAAATTTTACGGAGGCTAATACAGGGAGCCCCTGTGGGGGGGAAAAAAACCCACTGCCCTCCTTCATGTCGTAAGGGGCGACTAAGGCAGGACCACCTCGCCCCGAGGATAAAGGGATTTGCGTAGGGCTAGCAATCCTAATTGTAAAAAAGACCAGTTACAGAAGCATCGACGACAACGAACCAAAACATTCACCTGGCAAGGAAGTGTCTCCATCCCGAAGACTATGACGCGGTGCAGTGAAAGCGGGAAGGAAGCTGCAAGGCTGAGTCCCCTTCTCTAACACCCAGGACAACAACGAGAGTAGCCACATGGAACATCAGGACGATGAATGAAAACGGAAAAACCATCCAAGTTGCGAGAGAGATGAAAACCTACAAGATTGGAGTGCTAGGACTGATGAACAAGGTGGCTACAATCAGGACGCTGAGACTTTCATCTGGAGAACAGCTGCTGTACTCGGGAAAACACAGGGGAGGAGCCCCCACACTAAGTGTGGCTCTGATGCTGGCACCGGAGGCACAGGGGGCACACATTGGATGGAACCTGTCAACTCCCGCATCACACAGCCAAGTTTACCACGAAGGAAAATGACATCAGGCTGAACATCATCCAGTACTATGCCCCCAAATGATGCGGAAGAAGAGAAGAAAGATGATTTCTACCAGCAACTACAGACAGTGATAGACAGAAGAGGACAAAGGACATAACCATACTGATGGGAGATTTCAACACCAAGATTGGAATGGACAACACAGGCTACGAGGACATCAGGGGGACACACGACGGGTACAGATGACGCTTTGCAGACATGTGCGCCCTGAACAAGCTGGTGAAGGAGGAAGCATCTTCCCACACAACCGCATCTACAAGCCGCATGGAGATCCCCGAACCACGTCACAGAGAACCAGATTGACCACATCTGCCATTAGCTGCAAGTTTCAGATCATGGCGGATGTACGAGTGATGAGGGGTGCTGACGCGTCATCAGACCACCACCTTTAACAACAGTGAGACTTCGCCTCAAGAGTTTCCACCAACGCCAACACACGGACGAGGTACAGTGTTGGACTGTTCAGAAACAGGGACATACAAGCAGCATTCCAATCAGCCTTCCAACAGGTTCCAGCCGCTACAAGAGCTGATAGAAGACAGTGAGACGGACACGAAAACACAGTGGGAACACTCCCAAGAAGCCTGGCACGACACATGTGAAGGATCCTTGGAAAGAAGAAGGCCCAGCACAAAGAAGGATCTCTGCCGACACCATCCACAAGCGGGAAACAAGGAGAGAGAAGAAAACTACCTGAAACACGACCGAACAAGAGCAGCTAAGGCAAATGCACAGGAAAGCACACAGCAGCGAACAGGGGAAGTAAAAAAACATCAAGAAGGACAAGAGAGGCTACTTTGACGACCTGGCCAGTCAAGCAGAGGCAGCACCGGGACAGGGGAACCTGAAGACCTGTACCGGGTGACCAAGAAGCTGAGGGGAAAGTTCCAGCAGACAGACAAGCCAGTGAAGAACAAGAACGGAAACCCACTGACAACAACCGAGGAACCAGCGAAACGATGGGCAGAACACTTCAGGAGCTGCGAACCGCCCCACCCCTGACGCACCACCAGACATCTCACCCACAGAGACAGAACTGCCCATCAGCTGCGACAAACCCTAAAAGGGCAGAGATCAAAGGCCAACATGACTCTGAAAAATGGGAAGGCTGCAGGGCCGGACGAGATACCAGCAGAAGCCATCAAAGCAGACACAGAGACAGCTGTCAACATGCTATACAGCCCTTCAGCAAGATCTGGGAGAAGAAGGAGGTACAGGCCCAGTGAAAGAAGGAATAATCCATCAAGCTGCCAAAGGGAAAAAGACCTCAGGGACAGCAGCAACTACCAAGGGATCATGCTCCTGCAATGCCAGACAAGGTTCTCAACAGGTCTACTGGAGAGGATGAAGGAGGCTGTCGACCCCAAGCGCGGAGACCAACAGGCAGGCTTCCGGCGGAACAAATCATGTGCCGACCAGATCCGAACCTGCGCATCATCGAGGAGCAGCCGCTGGAGTGGAACTCCCCTCTCTACATCAGCTCCAAAGATTATGAGAAGGGGCCCTTTGACAGTGTGGACAGAGAGATGCTGTGGAAACTGCTGAGGGATTACGGGGTCCCCGAGAAGACATCCCCCTCCCCGTGCATCACAGGACATGAACGCAGGACTGCCCACGCTGACCAGCTGTCCGAAAGTTTTGAGGTGAAGAACGGAGCCGGCAGGTGCCTGCTGTCGCTGTTCCTCTTCCTCTTGGTCATTGACGGATCATGAAGACCACTAACAACAGGCAGGAACAACGGCAACTGAACTCTGGGCGCAGCTCGACGAAACCCTTTACTTTTGCTACAAACCCGGCGCTCCTGCACACAGCCACACCAGATGTAGGAACAAGAAACCTCGCCTGAGACACATCAGCCGGACAGGGCTCAAGATCAACAAGAAGGAAACCGAGCTGAAGAAAATCAACACCACTGCCAACACATCAGCACGTCGTTGAGAGCCCATCAGGGGGGGGGGTGGAGTCTTCGTCTACCTGGGAAGCCTGGTTGACCAACAGGGAGGCACGGACCGAGACGCACAGCCGAACGACAAGGCAAGAGCACTTTGGTCACGCTCAAGAACATCTGGGCACTTGGAGGAATCAGCATAAGAACCAAACTCCGCATCTTCAACCAATGTGAAGTCAATTCTGCCTACGGAAAGCAGACATGCGGAAACACGACAGCAACAAAGAATCAACATTTTTCAAACCTGTCTGAGGCAACTACAAATCGATGGAGGAAAATCAGAAACGAAGATCTTTGGGGGCTGCCCGGGGACAGAACCCGTGGGCCAAACAGATACTGCGAAGGAATTGGGGTTGGATCGGACCACCCTCAGGAACCAGCGTCCAGCACCACAAGGCCAAGCCGACCTGGAACCTGCAGGAAAAAGGAAGAGAGGCAGGCCCCGCAACACTGAGGCGAGACCTGAGGGAGAGCTGAAGCAACAAGGAACCAACTGGGCGGGAAGACAAACAGCCAGAACAGTGGGGCGATGGCGGGGGGTCGTCGATGGACATCTCCAACCGGGGGCGATGGGGATAATGAAATGAATTATTACTACGGAGCTTTTGTGACAAACAACGATAAATGATGGACATGTAAATAAAGAAAAAAATAAAAGGGAAAGAAAAACATGAATAAATAATTATCAATGGTAAATAAATAAAAATGACGAATGAATGAATTTAAAACATTTAAAGAAATAAATAAATAATCAATTGAAAATAAATTCTTATTGGGGACAAGAAAAATTTCAATGCCCGAACTACGCGCACGCACCCGGGGCACAACAGAGAGAGAGAGAAGAGAGAGAGAAGAGAAAAAGGAGAGGAGAGAGAGAGAGAACAGACAGAAAGACAGACAGACAAAAGAACAGACAGACGAAAGAGAGAAACTACACACACTACATGTTGGGGATGTAGGTCCTCCTGGCTTTTGGGACTCAAGGGTGGATCCAGACCGAACCTCGATTGATGTTGGTAAGGTATGGTGGCCATTCGAACCTTCTGGACGAAAGCCCTCCAATGGTGAGTGAATCGAAAGTTGCCATCTCTCCCCCTCCTTTCTGACAAAAGGCCTTTCCTTCAGATACATAAAGCGGCCTTCGACCTCCCTCATCGAAGAAAAAACAATCGTCCCCTACTTCAACTGAAAAAAAAAGACAGAAAAAGAAAGGTAAATGTTGGAAGCAAGGAATGAATGTCTATAATCTTAAATATAGTAGAATGCTTGGAGTGAGTATGTGTAAACCTGATATCGTAGCGGCGTGCTACGACAGTGAATATGATAATGAATGTACGTTACTCAATAAAGTTGGAAGCGAGGCGTGAATTCATTCAAGTGTAACAGGAAGATAGAAGTGATTTCATTAAGTGTAACAGGCTGTTAAAAGTAAACTCATTTACTGTAACGGAAGTTAGAGTGAATTCATTTAGTATAACAGAAGTTAGCAATGAATTCATTCAGTGTTAGAGGAAGTAACAAGTGAACTCATTCAGTGCAAGAGGAAGTTAGAAGTGAACTCATTCAGTGCAAGAGGAAGTTAGAAGTGAACTCATTCAGTGCAAGAGGAAGTTAGAAGTGAACTCATTCATGCAAGAGGAAGTTAGAAGTGAATTCATTCAGAGTAACAGGAAGATAGAAGTAAATTCATTTGGTGTAACAGGACGTTGGAAGTGAATTCATTCAGTATAACAGGAAGTTAGAAGTGAATTCATTCAGTGTAAAAGAAATTAGAAGTGAATTCATTAGGTGTAAAATGAAGTTTGAAGTGAATTCATCAATGTAAAAGGAAGTTAGAAGTGAATTCATTCAGTGTAAAAGGAAGTTAGAAGTGAATTCATTCAGAGTAAAGGAAGTTAGAATTGAATTCATTTAGTGTAACAGGATGTTAGAAGTGAATTCATTCAGTGTAAAAGGAAGTCAGAAGCGAATTCATTCAGTGTAAAAGGAAGTTAGAAGTGAATTTATTCAGTGCAACAGGAAGTTAGAAATTAATTCATTCAGTGTAAAAAGAAGTTAGAAGTGAATTCATTTAGTGTAAAAAGAAGTTGGAATTGAATTCATTCAGCGTAAAAAGAAGTTAGAAGTGAATTCATGTCAGTGTAAAAAAAATTAAAAGTGAATTCATTCAGTGTTAAAGGAAGTTAGAAATGGATTTATTTAGTGTAAAGGAAGTTGAATATGAATTCATTCAGTGTAACATGAAGTTAGAAGTGAATTTTTCAGTGTAAAAAGAAGTTAGAAATGAATTTATTCAGTGCAACAGAAAGTTGAAGTGAATTTGAGAAGAGAGAGAGAGAGAGAGAGAGAGAGAAGAGAGAGAGAGAGAAGGGGAGAGAGAGAGAGAGAGAGAGAGAGAGAAATGATGATGATGATGATGAATGATGATGATGATGATGATGATGATGATGATGATGAGATGATGTTTTGTCTTGTTTTCATCTTTTGCTGAGGATGTCCTGTGTTGGCCCTTGTCTGCAGCTGAAATATTTCTGTATATTGGTACTCGAGAGATAATGTACCTAATGATAATAACATATATCATCTTCACTTGCTGTACCCAACCCATTCGCTTTTCTTGTTTATTTGCTTGTCTGTTCGTCTGTCTGTCTGTCTGTCTATCCGTCTGTCTTTCCTATACTATTTGTGTGTGCATGCTGATTTATCTTGCAATTTTTTATTTTGATTTGGTCATCAAACGCATGTTTGTCAATCAGTGACCATGCGTTTTATACATAAACGATGCTATGCTGAAACTTTCCCTTTTTCCTCTTTTTTATGTGTGTGTGTGTGTGTGTGTGTGTGTGTGTGTGTGTGGTGTGTGTGTGTGTGTGTGTGTGTGTGTGTGTGTGTGTGTGTGTATGTGTGTGTGTGTGTGTGTGTGTGTGTGTGTGTGTGTGTGTGTGTGTGTGTGTGTGTGTGTGGGCTCGCTTGTTTTTGTTTTTTGGTTTTTTTTTATTGTTTGTTGTTTTTTTTTGCTTGTTTTATACCTAACTTCTGGTTATGACTGTTGCTGTTTTTTTTTTTATCTGTTTGGATTTTTGTATGTTGAACAATAGCAAAAGCAAATGAAGATTTAAAACAAAATCAGATTGGATTTTATTACATAATCCTAACGCACCTCCAACAAAGCTTTTGACATCTATGAAGAGTATACGAAAAACATCAAGGCTGCCATTGGTTCCGTACAGACCTACGGCAACAGTCAAGAAACTTAAAGCTACCACCCATTGGCCGTTGTACAGACCTACTGGTAACAGTCAAGAAACTTAAACCTACCATCCATTGGCCGTTTATACAGACCTACTGGTAACAGTCAAGAAACTTAAACCTACCATCCATGCCGTTATACAGACCTACTGGCAACAGTCAAGAAACTTAAACCTACCATCCATTGGCCGTTATACAGACCTACTGGCAACAGTCAAGAAACTTAAACCTACCATCCATGGCCCCCCTTTTTAAAAGCCCAAGAAACTTAATCCACCCGTGTATGCCACCCAGGGCCGAGGGGGTTCACCGTCGCAAACACCGGTGGATTTCGGGCTCCTTTCCCATCAAGTCAGGGGGGGGTTTTTGCCCACTTTTTCCTCCTAAATGATTTTTTTGCCAGGGCTCATTGGAAGGCTGGGCCCACACTCCAGTTTCATCCCTTAATGGTGCGCTCTGACAGGGGGGGCTCAATTTCCTGCCCAACAGCGGGTGTCTGTTTCCCCGGGGCCAAATGAACCCCTTTTTGGGGTATTTTATTGAAGTAAGCGTAGAGTAACCCCTTCATGAAGTCCCGAGAAGGAAACCGCAGCAGTATCTTATCGTTTTCATTCCATGTCGCAATAAAAAAAAAAAAACTCAAATTCGTTACCCTTCTGCCCGTTTAGGGTCCTCATTTCGATGTCCTTTCCTTGGGGTTTTTGGTTTAAAGGCTAGGGGTCCCGAAATCGACAAGTTCGGGGGGGGTTGCCCGTTGGACCGTGAGGGGCCCCCTCGAAGGGAACCACCCCGCCGACTGTGCACTTGCAATTAACTCGTCAAGGGAGTAGTAGGTGGTGCCTTCGTACTTTAACAAACGGCGACACAAACACCCCCGAAGTGCGCAGTAGTCAGTTTTCCATGGTTTTGTTCCATGAGATTTGACACTTTGCTCCTTGGGGAATGCCGGCCGGAGCTGCGGGGGGCCCGGGTGGGGTTGGCATGGACGAGGAGAGGGGGGGGGGGGGGGGGGGGGGGGGGTTGGGAATAGGGGGGTGGTGCAATGCCACCCCGAGGTACGAAGATGGTACGGGAAAAAAAAGAAAGGGTACATATTTTTCGGAGACCCCTTTTAAAGGCATTTGCAGCGTAATCACTGAACATCCCTGAAGGTCGTGAACGTTCGTAAACCCCTGGCAAATCCAACACTTAAGCATTGTTCTTAAGTGTCGCCCATCTGGTTCTTCCTTGGACCCCCCCCCCCCCCACTCCCCCCCCCCCCCCCCCCCCCCCCCCCCCCCCCCCCCCCCCCCCAACCCCTCCCCTTTAAGACACGAAAAGTACACTCAAGAAGGGACTTTCAAAAAAAAAAAAATTGGCACTCTAAAACATCGTGAATAAAATGTTTTTTTTGTTTTGTTTGTTTTGTTTGTTTTGTTTTGTTTTTTTTGTTTTTTTTTGCTGCCCATCTTCTGTCCCTTCCATACAGTGCACCCACCCGCTCACCGACCCCCCCCCCCCCCCCCCCCCCCCCCCCCCCCCCACCACCCAGTCCGGCCCGGGGCCGCCCCCCCCCGGGCATCGGCAACCCACGGGGACGGCCAATGTAAATCGTCGGGGGGCAACCTCCCGGAGGGACATGCACTTTTGTCGAGCCCTTTTAGTGGTTTCTATGAGGGGGTTTTTTGTTAAAAACCAATTTGGGTTGTCGGTGGGAGTCAAAATTTTTTTGCTTCATTGCTGTGGGGGGGCCTGTGTGCGTGGTGCGCTTGCGTGCTGAGGTGTGGTGTGGTGTGCGGGCGTGTGTGCGGGTGGGGGCGTGCTCGTGCGTGCGTGGTAGTGTCGTGTGATGTGGCGTGTGTGTGTGGTGTGTTTTGGGGTTTTGGGGGTTTTGTGTTGTGTGTTGGTGGTGGGGTGTGGGTGTCGTGTGTGGTTAAACTGTTACAATAGTGGACACTTATAAAAAGGGGGACAGACAACGGGAAAAAGAAGAAGAGAAGAAAAAGAAGAAAAGAAGAAAAGAAAAAAAAAAAAAGAAGAAGAAGAAAAAAAGAAAACAGAAGAAGAAGAAAAAAAAAAAAAGAAAAAGAAAAAGAACAAGAACAAAACAAGAACAAGAAAAACAAAAAAAACCACAGAAAGGGAAAATACGAAGGGGATACCTTTCATCCCAGCGGGGTAATAATACACACGTGCTTTCGCCCCTCCCCCCCACACTCAGCCAGAGAAAGGCAAGAAGAAAGGTCGGGCCCACACGGTTTTCGACTTTTTCCACTCTCCCCCACCACAAGGGGCCCCCTCTGTGAAGGGAAAACACGACTGAAGTCGGTTGTATCGGAGCCACGGGTAGACCGTTGTGCTTTTCTTGATAGTAGCCCACGGGAGCTGGGTTCTGGTCCCTCTGGAGAGGCCTTGGGAAAGTGGGTATCCTTCAAGTCGGGAAAAAAAGGGGGGATGTACTCCTTTTTTGGCCCAAAAATTCGCAAAAAAAAAAAAAAACCATGGTTATATCCCCAAGAGCTCAAAGAAACATTGTGACATATGCATTTCGTTATATGTGACAGACAAAGAAAAGCATGGTGGCAAATCCCCCCCCCCCCTCCCCGAAGCAGGGACAACAATAGACACTGTCGTTATACGTACAGAGAGAAATACAATTGCGATTGCCACGTGCGCCAGTAGACTTAAAAACACTCTTTGTGACCAAAGGGAAATGTGATATGTTCAAGATCCCTTTTTTTCTGAGTGACTGCTCAGGGCGCACAGGGAAAACGCTACATTTCCAGTATGCGTTATTGCGTCCCTTTTGTCAAGCATTGTTGTTACTGCGTCCCTTTCATCAAAGCATTGTTATTACTGCGTCCCTTTCATCAAAGCATTGTTGTCCTCAAGTTATTTTTTTATAAACTATTCATATTGCATCCTTGAATCTACGTCGACTGTAACTCTAAAGAAACAAATGAGAGCTAATTCTTCAAGGAAGGGTCAAGATCACCTGTGACAATGGCTTGTCGGGAAGTTCCCGCACGGTTTGAAACGAAGGTCACGCAATGTCATGCTGGAGACGCTGGAATGCTCGTTGTCGTGCACAATAGTTTAGCCGCCTTGTTGTAGGTCTGGTGGGCGGGGGTGGGAAAGAGCGGTAAGCGGACATTATATAGCAGTCTTTGTTGATTGAATGAAGAAAAGGCTGACAAGAAGAGAAGGATGCACACGAGGGTGTTAATGGGGGACCCAGAGAAGTACTGTCCTCAACTGCCGAACAAAGCAGGTAAGAGACACCGAAGGTGTTCATGGGGGACCCAGAGAGGTACTGTCCTCAACTGCCGAACAAACCAGGTAAGAGACACCCGAAGGTGTTGATGGGGGACCCAGAGAAGTACTGTCCTCAACTGCCGAACAAAGCAGGTAAGAGACACCCGAAGGTGTTGATGGGGGACCCAGAGAGGCACTGTCCTCAACTGCCGAACAAAGCAGATAAGAGACACCCGAAGGTGTTCATGGGGACCCAGAGAAGTACTGTCCTCAACTGCCGAACAAACCAGGCAAGAGACACCCGAAGGTGTTGATGGGGGACCCAGAGAAGTACTGTCCTCAACTGCCGAACAAAGCAGGTAAGAGACACCCGAAGGTGTTCATGGGGGACCCAGAGAAGTACTGTCCTCAACTGCCGAACAAAGCAGGTTTGACACATGAAAGCACAGAGCAGCCTGGAACAGAACTGAACGTCAGAGAATCGTCGGAGAAGTCACTGCTCTGAAAATGGGGTTCAAGTGCATTTAAACAATATTCTACTGTTTACGCCATGCTGGCTGACAATTTGGAGCACACGTACGCACCTGTCAAGAGACTATGGGTGTGTTAGTGTGTGCTATGCCCAGCAGGCTAAATCTTCTTTGCGAACGCCTTGGTCAACATGGTCAGTCCGGCCCTTGAGATGAATAGTGTCGTTTTCCTCCAGCTCTCGTAGATTGCCGAAGAGCTTCGTCATTAGAGCTGTCTCTGTTGGCCACACCCCTCTCCTTGTCTGTTCATGTCATGGGCATATTTGGAGCACATGCTCCGCGACTGTTCTTCCTGCCCACAAGGACAGACTGGAGAAGGCACCGCCTTGAGCTTTCGGCACAAATGACTGTGAAGCCAACCGTTTCTATTGAATGAAGTGATTCTCTGTGTGTTCCTTCTCTCCAGCCGGAAATTACCAGATGATACTATTCTATACCGGTGCAACATGTGATCACTCCACACCCAAATTCACCCCACCCCCCCACCCCCTCTCCATCATGTGAGAATGGGCATATGTCGAAACTCACCCCTAGGATAGGTGATCCACACTGATCTCCCCCTTATTTCTACAACCATTCCCTTCCTGCAACATCACCAAGTGCCCCACATGACAAAGTTGTTGTTATTTTTTTCATTGTTGTTGTTCCTGTCGTTGTTATTGTTATTGTGTTGTTGTTGTTGTTGTTGTTGTTATTATTGTTGTTGTTGCCATTGTTATTGTTGTTGTTATTGTTGTTGTTACTGTTATTGTTATCATAGTTATTGATGGTGTTGTTGTTGTATATTGTTGTTATTATTGTTATTGTTGCTGTTATTGTTGTTGTTACTGTTATTGTTGCCATTGTTGTTGATGTTGTTGTTCTTGTTGTTATTGTTGTCATTGTTATTGATGGTGTTGTTTGTTGTGTTGTTGTTGTTATTATTGTTGTTATTATTGTTATTGTTGTTGTTATTGTTGTTGTTGTTACTGTTATTGTTGTCAATGTTGTTGATGTTGTTGTTGTTATTGTTGTCAATGTTGTTGATGTTGTTGTTGTTATTGCTGTCAATGTTGTTGTATTGTTGTTGTTGTCTCATCTTCCATCCCCCTTCAGTGATGTTGCATCCACGCCACTGATCTCCCCCCCCCCCCAATCCCCCCTCCACAGCCAGCAATCCACAGGGAGCAGTCCATGTCAGCCGTCCTGAGGCAACCAGCAGAGGAGACTCTGTACTGCTGCCCAGTCACTGTGGTGGGGTGTGTGTGTGTGTGTGTGTGTGTGTGGGTGTGTGTGTGTGTGTGTGTGTGGTGTGTGTGTGTGTGTGTGTGTGTGTGTTTTGGTGACAGAGGGACTGTGTGCTGTTGTCCAGTCATTGTGTGTGTGTTTGGTGACAGATGAGACTGTGTACTGTTGTCCAGTCACTGTGTGTGTTTGGTGACGCCTGTCATGATCCAACATATGTGCCGAACATGATAAGATAAGTGATTGTGATTCGTTCTTCAGCAGTTCCGCAAGACAATACGGACAAACAGATTACAGGACAAAAACCGGCGCGTTTTGACCTCTTCGACCCATTGTATCTGCATGCAGCTGCCCTACGAACACTTTCACAGTTCTTGGACTCTCTCCTCCAACCCATAAATACGAGGCCTTCCCAATACCTCAAAGAACTACACACACACTCAACATGATTAATTCATTCAACACAGACCCCACTCCTCTTAAAAATGATGTGGTTTCTCTCTACATTCATCCTCATGCTGAGGACTGAAGGCCCGCATTCTTTCTTAAAAACGGCCCCCTAACCAAAAACCCACCCCCACAGCTACACTGGTCAGACGTGCAGAATTAGCCCTCACCCTCAAGACCTTTGAATTTAACAACCATACATTGTCACAATCAGTGCTGCTGCTATGGGAACCAAAATGGGACCATGCTACGCCTGCCTCTTCATGGAACACCTAGAACACCGCCTACTAACCTTTTAAACACAGGCCCAACACCAGAGCTCTACAAAAGGATACATAGATGATGGACTGGGAGCCACATCCATGCCAGAACATGACCTCCAGAATTTCCTCAACTTTGCTCAGACCTTCCATCCCCATCAAATTGACCTACACCATTTACATCAGTTAATTTTTCCTGGACTCACTATCTACCTCAAAGATGGACTGCTTCAAAACCCCCGTCTTCTATACATCCGTGATGCTCACACCTACCTGGACTACGTGGACTACAAATCTTCCCACCACCAATCCACTAAAAACAGCATTCCATATTCTGAATTCCTTTCCCTACGCAGACTCTGCTCCAGCAAGAAGATTTCACTGTACAAGCAGCCAAAAACTGAGTTTTTCACCAACTGTGGTACCTAGTGCCGTCATTAATAATGCTTTCAGCCGCATCCCCGCTAAGTCCAAAACGTCTGCTCTGGAAACAAAAGCCTCCCAAAGAGACAGACAGACCCACTGCCTCCCCTCACTTCCATCCTCACAATTGCCCATCGCGGGATCCTGATGTCCTAACTGGACATAGTAGAAAATCATAAACCTGCCTTTGAGACCAAACCAATTATCACTTTCAAAACGTGACAAAAACTTCAAAAACCTACTGATGCGCTCTAAGCTGAAAAAAATCTCCAAAAATAAGCCACCAGGTACTTTCCCCTGCTCAAAACCCAACTGCAAATTTGCCCTTTTCACCAAACCAGACACCATCTTTCGGGGGCCCCAATGGGTTCATTCACCGTTACCCCATTTATGCCTAGCTCCTATGGGTGGGACGCTATAGTTATTTGCCCTTTATTGGCTTAATGTTAAAGATTAAGGCAACTAAATTGTGATGATTAGTTGAAGGGAAGCACTTCTATAATTATAATACACACAGCGTTATCTCCTTGGAATTTCCGGTTGTCGGCCATTTGTGATGAACCACATGGTTGAAAACAGTCAAGATGGATCGAAGCAGAAGGTAAGTCAATATTTCTTTTGTCAAACACATTTTAATGTATTATTGAAGTAAATGTGATAGTTAGGATATAAACTAAAACCGTTGTGCGATGATATAAGCTGATTTTTTTTTTATAATTGGTAAAATTTGTCGCGTTTGTAGGCTTTTCACTATAGGGACGCTAGACACGAGCGGGTACAAGTTTTTCATTTCTACCATTTGACAGTTTTTTTGTGTTTGAAATCAGCCCTAAATTGTAACAGTGCCGAAATATTTACGTTAGATTGCTATATCATTTCATGATATGTTATAATTTTGATGTATAATATTTTTTTTATATTTCGTTACGTCAATGTTATTATAGGACTGATAAACAGGCACAGGAGAAAAACGTGGAAAAAAACATGACATATCATGTGTTTCTTTTTTTATTTCAGCTGATCTCTAAGAGGAAAAAAAAGTCAAACTAATCGAAGAGCTGGGTAGCTCAGTCAGTACAGGGTTCGACTCTTATTCCAAAGGTCAAGGGTTTGAATCCTGGCATTACTGAAACTGGTTTGCGGGGTGTCAGGACAATGTGACCAGCTGTCTCTGATCCGCGAAAGTGGCTGAGACGTAGAGCACCAAAACAACCACAGTCAAACTAACCTAATACGTGCATGCTCGACTTCCTTGGTGCTTACTCTATCAAAACGATCTCTGTTTGGCAGACGATACAATGTAAATGACGTACTGGATATCCTGAGCGGACAGGGCTTTCAAAACTGCCAATATCTACGTTGACCCCCCTACCTACTGATGAATTGCCCAGACGAGGACAGTGGAGATTGAAGATGCTGAAATTCACTATCTGATGGGCGGCAACTTCAGTCATCTGCTTCAGCAACAGTCATTCTGCTGACGGAAGACAGATCACCGGTTGATGACAGCAGTCAGTCTACTCCTCAAGAGAACAACGTGGTCAGTTTTTATAGTTATTTTTCTCACATACCTGCCGCCCTCTATTCCCTATCCTCCCTCCCTCCCTCTCTCCTCCCTCCCTCCCTCCCTCCCTCCCTCCCAAAGAGAGAGAGAGGAGGAGAGGAGAGAGAGAGAATCAAGAAATAAAGATAAAAATATAATTCAATATGTAAAACGTGTGTGTATGTGTGTGTGTGTGTGTGTGTGTGTGTGTGTGTGTGTGTGTGGTGTGTGTGTGTGTGTGTGTGTGTGTGTGTGTGTGTGTGGTGTGTGTGTGCAGGTTCAGATGAACAGTTTCTGAACTGGGGAATGCAGAGTACGGTGCAATTCTTCACAACGTGGCAAAAAAAACGCAAAGCTGACTCTGGACACTGGGCCCATTGGAGCTACAACTCTACAAAAAATCCCTGCTAGGTCTTCCCAAGCACGGCACTAGCAGGGCGGATTTTGGGGGGAACAAAGTTGACTTGTCACAGCGCCAGACAGATCGCTTCAATGGTCCACCCCGAAAGGAACACCTCCTCCCCTCCAACTGATCCAGGGAACGTTTCAAAATTTGGGTTTTTCGATGAAGATGTGATTGAGTTGTCCCCGGCAAAGCAAAAGTATGCAGCATTCAGAGGTAACCATACCTTTTCTCTTTCACCCGATGAGATTCGAACCTTTCTGGCCCCATCCTACTTCTATCTGGTTACTGCACACTTCCCCGACGCAGAATGTACTGGTCCAGTGACATGGGCATTCGTAATACAGCAGAGAATGTAAATATGCGGGTTCACGACCACCCAAATCTTTTTTTGCACAAAAACCCCCCTTTTCACATACAAATCACGTCCAATCTCATATCAGTTTTAGCCAAACTAACACCTGTTTTTAAAACAAAATTAACATGAAAAAACCTCTAAAATTGACTTTAATCAGCACATTAAAATGGGGGTTTGCGTGCAAGATAAGATATGGTGATCGTGAACCCCCCATATTTACATTCTCTCCAGGGGCATAAAATCTAATGGTTTACAGTACGCTCTTCTACTTCCAGCACTATCAATAAATCTGAACAAACAACTTGTCTCCATCTTGATTAGTTATTTTTACATCCAATAAATTTATAGGCCCCTCAATTAATTCTTTAAATTGACTTTTTCCCGCCAAACCTATATAACTGATAATAGAAAAACCCTCCCAAATTTGACGGCAGCACTCTTAGAACCTTAGATGGAAAACCCCTCAAAAAAATTAGTATCTTTTTTTTTAACTGTTGTAAATAGACATACAACATTGGGTTCACGAGGAAAATCGGTTGGTCTACTGCCTACGTACTCATAAAGACCGCTTTTTAAGTGCATATGTGTTTTAATATATTTTTCACCAGTATCATTAAAAGCCTAAAATTCGGCAAGGTTTTCTGGGAAAATTACGTACTCCTTTTTTCTTTAAGTTCGGGGAAATTTTCATAGTAATTAAAAGGGATTTGCCTCATTAATTTTTAACTTAATGTTAAAATTTCTAAATACTTCTCTTAAAAAAACAAAAGTTGTAGTAACCATCTGGTATTTTTTAAATGTTTTAAATTAGATTGCCTTGTTCGCCCTTATATCCACCAGTATTCTTAGCTCTTTCAAATATGTTAATCCATTTTACTTTAGAGCCAATTTCTTTAAGGGGCATCCTACAACTCCACGCCCATTGTCAATTGGATACGTCAAGAACACACGTTGTTTTGTTGGCTATTTTTGATGTACATCTTTTTTAAAAACTATTTAAAAAAAAAACTAATTTAAAAAAAATGGAGCCTTTTAAATATAACTAAAGTGCTACTTACAATGTAGGAGCGTTTTATAACCCCAAATCTTTGAAATTCCAGTTTACTAACATTGAAAGTAGATGAATCTTTACGGCTTCCAGGTCAGACTTGTAAACCCACTAATAGATATTTAAATCCGCCAATAAATAGTGTAGAGTGGCCATCAGCATGGTCATCTCATCCTATGACTTTTTACCAGAATCAGTTAAAATTTTTTGCTGTTTACTGCGCAACTACTGGCTGCGGTGTTTCATATGCAAACCTTTTTAAACCATCCTAATCTTTTAGTAAGATCAGTATATAACTTTCTGTTTATTACCAGTACAGACGAATACTAACTGAACTACAAGTGCCCCTCCTAACGACAACGCTTTTAATCCATTTAAAAGCCCAATGGACATAATGCATATGAAAGAATCTGCACGAATTTAACTTTAAACCCCTTCAACTGACTTTAGACAAAAGTTAGACCGCAATCATGGGTTAGGCACATTGTATTTGTGGGTGTAAAAAAGAAAATATACTTATGACTACTGGCCTGGCCACACCTCTTTCAACCAGACAAACAAGTTCAAATTGGGGAGCCATAGAACAAAAACACCCTGATGCTTGGACGACTTTTATCTTAGATGAAAGTGAAGGCCTAACAATGCCAGGAGTGCAAAGACTCAATGACTCCATAGGGCATACGTTTGGTGTCTTTAGGAGCACAAGCACAGCCCAAGTCTAGCTTTGTTGATCAATCTACAGGGTTTGATCCCAGAAAAATATTTCTAGCCAATTTAGAAGATGCTATTAACTCTGCTGTTGATTTGCCTGCCAGCATACAAAGGTTATCAAGACGTTCTTGCACATGCTAGGTCAAAGGTTGATTTTTGTTGTAGGCATGGATTATACTGCTACCTCCGACCTTAGACTGCAGATTGGCATGATACAGAATTATAACAATGAAATCCTCATAGCTGGAGACGATCAAAACTTTGGGCACAATCAAGGCTTAAACACAAGCCTGCTCCATCCATTTAAAAAAAAAGTACTAGCCTGAAGAAAGTGATCCAGTTATAAGCGCCCACAGCCAGAAGCAATCCAGAAAGCACGCCACCTGTTGATCTGCCTCACACTGCAGTCCCCACTAGCGAAAAAACAGTCCTTGTTGTGTTTTTAACTTTTACTGGATTAGCCATACTTTATTTCACTAAAAATTAATCCAGCAGCTAGCACTCCTAACGTCCACAGATGGTCAGCCATATAACCAGCAACTTTGCCTATAGTAGATAAAACCCAAACTAACAAACTGCCTATTATGCCAGGCAGAGCATCAAGCGCTTTGGCAGCTAATTCTTTAATAGGTTTGCTAGATGATGCAATTTTTTTCCCAATCCAACTTTTACCAGGCTGAGGTGTTGGAGGCGCTACGGGCCTGTTGGCGCACCCCCCGGGTTAAAGCATAAACGAGTGTAGAGATAGAAAAACCCTACGCTGTTAATATACTAACTATTGTAATCCCCTGTTCCGAACAGAGTCCTTATTCTTTCAGCTAGCGTAGTATTTTCATAAAGTATTCTGTTTATAGTTTTCTTATCCTGCTGTTTGTGATGCTAGCTGCGCTCTGTTAGTAGACAGCCTTCAAACCTGGCCGCCCTTTGTAGCATTAAATCCTGTATTTTGCTGTATTCTAGCCTTTTCTTCTCGCCCTAAATTGTTATCATCTGCATCAGCCAGTTTATTTTTTTCTTCTTCTATTTCTCTATCTAGCTCGCCAAGTTTTGCTAAATTGTTTGTTAGTTCCCCCCTTATTGTCCGTAAAGCCTCATTAGCCCCGGGATTTCAACATAGGTAATGGAGAATCTTCAATTGTTTTTAACTGTGTCTCCTCTTTAAAAACTCGTTTCAATTTCTGCTATTAGTTCTTCTGCTCTTCTAATGATTCATCTGTTTTTTTTAATTGCATCATCTGCTTGTTGACTTAAATCTTGAAGAGGTATTTTTTTGTAATTCAGATTGTGTTGGCACCCCCCGTTTCCAAGTTCGGGTAAATGACTAACGGCTTCGGCTCTAAGCTCTAAAGGTTTAATTGTTCTCCCTTAGAAATAGGGATTTTTCGCCTTATTGTGCTTAGTTTTAAAAACTTGTTTGGGTTTTGCATTGAAGTAACTTTTACACGGTCTCCTGCCCCAGTTCGTATATACAAATGCCACCATCTTCGTCAAAATCGTTAGGATCAAGCACGCCTGGTAGCTCTCGTCCTAAGCTTCTACAGAATGATTGAATTCTTTCTCGCAATAGTTCTTGACGGTGTTAGGGGGGTAAAGAACCCGCTCCTTCAAGCTCTTCTTGCAATGAAGGACCCAGTTCTGTTTCATCTTCTTCTTCTTCTTCTTCAATAGGATCAATGGGTCAAAATCTTCATCCATAGTTTTTATTTATATTCTTTTTTTTTTTTAAAAAAATGAACTCATATGGTTGTGACCTCGATCCATACAAAAAAGAGAAGGAACCACATGGCTTTAAAAAGGTTAAGGCAGACTGTAATTAGCGTAAATACTCCATCAACAGTTCAGCTGGACAAGTTTTAATAGTAAAGTTCCCGGATCTTGGCGCGGGGCGATGTTATAATGCCGGGCACTGCTAAACTATCATTCAAAATAGATATTACATCGACAGATCCTAATGCTACTGTTGTTGCTAAATTGGGCAGGGCAATCGTTAAACATATAACAATCAAACTGGAGGGCAGTGAAGTCTTTGTACTAGGCGAGGCAGACATTTTTGCCCTCTATTCTGACCTATGGCTACATAAAAAAAGAAAGAAAAGAGAAAGTTTATAAAGGAATACAAAGCCAAATGGCCTCAAGCACAGGCTTAAAGTGGAGGATGCAAGAATGATGTTAAAGATGAGGCAGTAAGCAGAGCATTTGGCAAAAGATTCTGCACCCCTCTAGATTTTGAACTGTTAAAGACGCACATGCCATATTACCAAGGTGCACTAAAAGAAAAACTTACTTATGAACTGACATTTAATCCTAGCGATTCTGTCGTTCTGTCTGAAGGCCCTTTAGCTAAATACACAGTTACCGCATTTCTCTGAGTTTGATGTTGTTACTAACCCGAACGGGCCCAGAACAATCTTAACCCAGTATAAAAGTAAAACAGTTATTTATTATGAAAGAGTTATACATCCATTACAGAAAATAGAAACAAGCGAGACACTCTCTGGAACATACATCTAAACCCGTCGTGTTCAGTAACGCCGCAGTTTGTTTCATTTGCAGTCTCTGAAGTCTTTAAAAGGAATTTTGTTCTTGTTTACTAAAGAAACAACTCCTTTTCATAGAGAATCAGAAGCGTTTTATAATCCAAAAATTGGAAAAGGTTGAACTGTGCAATAAATGGGCAAGTCTGGTCAGTTGTATTCGGGTCGCGGACTTTTACCTCACCAACACTTTGATGAAATAAGAAAGTTGTTCGTGGAGGAGGCAAAGGGATCCTGCAGTGATCGTGTATGAAAAAAACTTCGCCTTTAGGGATGTAAGACTCGAAGACTACTAATATCCAAATATGGGCTGGGCGGGATTTTAGATCCACATTTGAAAAACAGATTGTTTGGAAGTGGAGAAAGGGTAGGGCAAGACAGTATAAAAATAAATATTCACAAGAAAGCAGACGGAAACGCCCCAATAAAAATGCATGTTTTTATGGTTTGTGATGTCGTTAAACATTGAAGAAAACAGGCTAAAAGCGTGGCTTATTAAAATGCAGAAGAAATATTCTATTTTTAAAAAAAAGATGGATAGTTTAAAGTTTTGCCTAAAGATCCGCACTGTTCTCTTATCTGCTGGATTACAGGGTGGGGGGAAAACTGTCTTCATACTTGATTTGTTAAAAAACAATATACAGGTTTCATTACGAGCACATTGTTATATTCTGCACAACTATTAAGCACAACAAGTCTTACAAAAATGGAAGTTTATTTGGACAGACGAAAATATATTTCTAGTTTGATCCCAGCGACAAACTGAGCGATTGTTTAGAACATTACTATAGACTATTTGAGGGAACGAAAACATGTTTATTATTGATGATGTTCAGCTGAACGAGACATTTTTTTAAAAAAAGAAAAGCTCTGTCAAAGCTAGCCTTTAGGGGTCGCCCGCCTTAGTTTCTGTGTGGCTCTTAACTCAAAAATACAATGCTGTCTTAAAAGACTTTAGATCGCAGTTAAAATCGGTTGTATTATTTTACACTAAGGACAAAGATAGTTTTGAAGAATGTTTAAGTGAAAATTATATAATAAGGGACAAAGATGAGTTAAAAAACATAAAAGAGCAGTTAGAAAAATCTAAGCACGCAAAGCTATGCTTAGGGAAACTGACCCCCAGTTAAATACGTTTTTTATTGTAGATTGTTTTTATTGATTGCTTTAACAATTTGTTTATTATAATTTTAATATTAAAAAGAATGTCTGAATGGGCCAAAAATCAAAGTGCAGCTAGCTCCTAAATGCACCGCAGTAGGCTAAAAGACCTAGCAGACACAACTGAGTTTGATCTAATATAAGTGCCAGGAAATGTTTATGGATTTGAGTACACAGATGATGGGGTTTACAAACGAACAGAAATTAAAGAAAAAAAAAACGACAGCAACATCCTCCCCTTGAAGAAAATAAGAAATTTAAGGGCAAACAAATTTTGGCAAACGTGAATACAAACTTCATAAAAGAGAGAATGCTTGGGCGTTGTTCCTGAAATTGCTTGGAATTTAAAGTTTGAACTACGAAGTCCTAATGTATACTTTGATAAGGAAAACAATTTTTAAAAACCCTTAAATGAAGGGCCCATTCTTGTTAGTCTAGTTCCGGGAAAACACAACAGAAAAAACAGATTGAAATAACTAAGCGGGGTTCTGAATATATGCTACAGAGAAAGAAGTCCTTAGCTGAAGTGGGAGGCGACACCGTCGGCTTAAATTTACCCCAACGCTACAGTCACTACCTAGGCAAATGCGATGATTTTTGCTTATTTATTACTCCGAGGGAGGGCGATCCTAGTTTGCCAGAACATACGTTAATTAGAGGTAACAAATAAAGGCTGAAAACTTGGTGCCCCTCTTAAGCTCGTTATTGCAATTACTAAAACGGAGATGAAATAAACCCCATGATCATCTGACAAGGTTACTGTGATGGTTGACAAAACCAAAAACTAACAGTACTCGACTTTATTTTCATTAAGTATGTTGATTTTATTGCGTTTTACTCTGTTGATGAAGTGTTGCCAGACGGTTTAATTTAAGAAGATATGCATAAGTTTAAATTTTTAAAAAATAATCTTTTTTAAAAAAAATGGAGGTTCAACAGTTTAGATTAGAGCAAATAATGAACTTTAAAAGGAAATAGAAAGCGACTTTGGATAAGTATAGGATTAACTAGAAAGAAATATGCTAAAGCTTTAAATACTCTTTCTTATGTAATTACTGGCTCATTTGGTGTAGCTAGCGTAAGTGCTGGGTCTAGTGTTTCTGTTTTAGCTACTGGGGGTTTTGGGTCGCCAGCCCCTTTAGCATTAGGGGGCCTTGGGTTAGGTTTAGGCACCGTTGGGCTATGATTGTAAGTGCTGTTTTAAAAAAAAATAACTCCTAAATTACAAAAAACACATGCCATTGTTGTCTAGCATCAGCAAAACTTTGTTCATTAAGATTAAGAATAAGCAAATCATTTCAGGATGAAACATTATGGACGAAGAATTTCAGAAACTTATGGGTGACAGTGAGGATTATAGACGGCAAAAAATTGAACTTCAAAAGGGGGTGGAGAAAGACTTTTACTTCACGACAGGTAGACACTGATGCAATTAAACGAACATTGAAAAACAAACACACGATCAGTTAAACCAAAATAAGCCAAAAATATAAATTTAAAAAAAAATAAGTTTAGCAAAAAAAAAATACTTTTTTTTTTTGTTAACTCACTGTGTTTGGCGGGATAAACTTGCAGCTCTTCACGAACAAAGGATCTTTTAGGGGGCAGGCTTTTTAGCAGAAAGGTTTTCTCTTAAATAATACATGGGAGGGGGGATACAAGTATCTTACTTTTAGTCCAAACAGCAAGAGTTTTTGGTCCCCTGCACATCTCAGTAATGCTAATTTTTTTTTAAATTTTATCGCGTTCACTGGTTTAAGGCCTGTTGCTTTACATTCTCATTGTTTATGGCACGTAAGAATGCTGGCAACCTCTAACCCATTCTGTGTTTTCGCGTTCTGTCCATAATTATTTCTCTGTGATATTGATAGGTAAACAGGCGTTCAGCTAGATTCTTATTAAAGTTTTCTACTAGGGCCTGTGATCGATGGTTGCCTGGGATCCCTCTCTTAACGGTAAAATGATGTTTGAAAAACAGCTGGTTTACAAACCTTTAAACTCTTTTCCATCATCAACTTGAATCATCCTTGGATACTTTAAAGGGCCTCGCATGTATATTTGTTAAAGCCACGCCACAGCAGTTGAGCTTTTATCCGTTAAAGGTTCAGCGTCTTTGTATCTTGAAGCCATGTCAACAACTGGGCAGAGCATACTTAAACTTTTTTCTTCTAACTTTTTCATGTGGAAGATACAGCAAGTCCATTTGGTGGGTGTCATTTGGAACTGAGTTAACAAATCTAGGCCTTATTATTCTTTTGGGGGCAGGCAAATTTTTTGCCAAATTGCCTGTTTTGAAAGCCGTCTTTCGCATCTGATTCAGACACTCTAGCAGCTTTACTTAGTTTTTCAATAGGGAGTCTTTCCTTTCCAATACCCTTTAGGAGAATAATATATTTTGTTCATATTTTAAATGCATTTTATTTTACACAAGGGAAAATGAGCAACAAGATAGACTGAGGTCATGCCAACTGCAATAAAAACTATCTCTGGGAGTTTTCTGTTCCTCAGATGGACTCATAAAAGTCAGACAGTTCTGGGCGGCGGATGTTAGAAACTTCTTTCCTGTCACTAAGTAATACTCATTCATTGCGTCATCAACGTCTGTAAATGTGTGCTCTGCATAGCCCTGTTCTCTTAACTTTTTATTAAAAAAGTCTAAGTGAGCAATTCGTCTTTTTTGTAAGCGTTCTTGCCTTAGCTAAATCCTCTATTGCCTTTTTTATGCGTTCTCTCTCTTTATCGGACCGCAATTTACTAAACATATAATTGCTTCAAGAGAAGGCTAAAGCATTAACAATAGCTTCCTCCCACCATCAGAACCAATCCAGGGCATCTTTTATAAATCAATATTTTTTAGATTAATCTTTCTATGCATAATATTTTCTGGGATAATCCCTGTGTAACAAGAAAGTCTTTTGAGGCAATACCTGCAGTAATTACAGCTATAACCTTAACAAACGTCCTCAATGTCTAACCTTCCTAGGTCAGCCAGCCTCATTTTAAACATGTTTTTTGCTAACACGCTATAGCCTATACTAAGGCCCCTAATTACAGCGAATGGTAAATGTTTTTGATAATCTTTTTTTCACTCATCTTTTTTTTAACTAAAAAAATAATTAAAATAATCATATACGAAGACTGTCTATGTGCTTTTTAATCGATAATCTTTTGTTGTTTAAAGCTAAAAAGAAAGTTGCAACTAGTTTTGGCGATTTTTCTATCTTCCCCTTTGGGTGGTTTTATTCCTAACAAACATTTTGCAAGGGTTGAATAAACTATAAACCAACGATAGGCACTGCATAATTAACCAGCGTTAAACTCATGGTTTTAAAAGTATTATATTATTTTTTAATTGCTTTTTAAAATGGATTGTGACGAATATTAAGTGTGAGGGCAAGCAGACTACTCCGCAGACCACTGCCATAAAGAAAGATTATATTCTCTGGCTGCGTGTGGAAAAACTAAACAGTATTTAGGCACTGAACTAAGTATTGAACAGATTCTAGATCAGTGGGGCAGACAATGATTAGCTTATATGCTAAGTTGGTAAGTAAGATGGCGCCGGTTGATTAGAAGAAGATATAAAATATGACTTATCACAAGATCCGGTTTTAAACAGTCGCTAGAAAAATCTTGCATGTGACATGTATTACAGATTTGGGCGATGTTATGCCCATTCATCATGGGATTAATTACTTTTTAAACATATTTTAAATTTTTATCACATTAAATTAATCGCAATAAAAATATGAGCGATCAGGAGAAGAAGGCGCCGCAGGACAGTCCACAGGAGCAAGTTTAATGTGCCACAAGTGAATGTACCAGGTGAGTAAAGTTACTAAGACTAAAAATCCTGATGAGTGTGAACACTGTTAACCGGATGTGTCGGACGCTTTTTGACAGCTGTGCACTTCTTAACTTATTTCAGTTAAATTTAAACCAACGATCGGACACCCAAGAATGCCACGAAGTTAACAGTGTATCTACTGCCCACCTCATCCGAGTTTTTGGAACTTCTGGTCAGCGTGGGTGTGGAGAAATCGGGCGCTGAAATGACTGTCCGTGATGTTGACAGCGTGCAATGTTTGGTCCGCCATAAGAAGAGAAAGCAGCGTACGCAGACGGCGCAGGTTCAGGCTCTAGTTCCTCCCAACAAACTCGAGTGTTGATAGTGGCAAAGACACCCCAAAAAACAGAAGGTGGAAACAAGTACTCCATTATCCGGGCCAGTGAAAGGACTCTTTCGAATTTGTTTTTTTAACCGCGAGAGAACAAGATGGAGGATAAGGGGAACGACTCTCTCCAAACCAGTCAAACGAGTTTGGGCGTTGTCTTCTCCCCCACTCGCGATTCTCACCCGGGAAGAGGAACCCCCCGCGCTGTACGAATGCCGATCTGATGGCAAAACTCTGCGCTAATGGGCTGAACTTGCCAAGCTGGCTCATCCCGGGGGAGGAGCTGAGGGCGCCCTGTTCTCAGTCCAGACTGAGAACGAGAAGCTTCGTCGAGAGCTGACCGACGCCCGGAAGCGAGAGCCAGCAGCGGCCACCCAGCTAGCTGAAGTACGGCACCTTGCAGAGCTGGCGATCGTCGTACCGAGGACGTTTCCGCATACGTACGGAGGAAAAAACCTGCGCATCTACGGGGGGCAGGAAGGGGGAGAGCGGGGCCGTCGAGACGGGGGTACAGTGCGAGGAGAAGGGGCTTCTCTGTTCAACCGGAAGCTGAACATCGAGGTGAAGAGAGAAGACTTTGAGGGGTGTGCATAGGGTCGGATACAAGCAGGGTTCCAGTGCTTCCAAAAACTCTTGCCCCGGGATTATTGTTCGGTTTGTTTCCCGTCGGAAAATTTGGGGGCTCTGTGCTCTACCGCGCAAGAAGTTGAAAGGAAACCGGGGTCACTATGGTGGAAGATTGACCCACGGGCCTATCAGTGCTATGTTCAGTGCGGGACGAGAGGGACATTTGCCAGCCCGGCGTGGACGAAGAACGGTGCAGTGGGTTTAAGACTGTGACCGGACGAAATCTCGACTGTGAAATCTCTTGCCGAATTCAGGCAACTGCATTAGATTGTTTTTTCTTCTTTTGTGTGTCACGCCGCACTTTCACCTTTGCTTTGGCATTGTGTCGCCGGCTCGAACTGTAAGTAGACCAAATTAATTTTAACCAGCGTGTGATTGTTTTCTGTTCAAAATCGTAAGTGTGAAGGCTTGAGAATTGTTTGTAATTTAGAAGCTACTTTATGTAATTTGTTATCTGTGCGTTTTCTTGTAAATACCTTGGCGTCCCCCCCCCCCCCCCCCCCCCGACTTGTTTGTTTACCCTCTGGGGTGAAGGTCTTTTGGGTTGCAAGTCGGGAGCTCCTTGCGCGAGGGTATTGGGGGCCCAAAGGGGGGAAAAACACCCGCCTGTGGCCCAATTCTTTTTTTCTTTCTTTTTTTCTTTCTTTTTTTTCTCTCTCCGTATGTTAGTATTGGTCTTTACTCCAGATAAGTGATTGTTGAAGGTAGTAACTTTGTCCGTGTTAGACAGTCCTGAAGATTTTGACATAGCTGTTCGAGGCGGTTTTTGTCACGGCTGCTATTGTAGTAGTGGTTCTAGTAGTATAGGCTTCAATGCTTGTTTGGGGGTTTTGGGGGGTGGGGCAATTTAACAGGGTTGGTGTGTGTGTGTATTTTGCAGTTTTATGTCATTGCTTTTTTAAGTTGTCCTTTGTTGTACATTACTTTTCATTTTCTTTGTTATCAATGTTTGGCAGGCTTGTGTGTGAGATGAGATTGTAAAATGGGTCCTGTAGGCTATTTAATTTGAGCATTTTATAGGATGTTGATACTATTGATGGTTGTGAAAACTTGCTTATATTTTCTTGGAAGGGTTTAGGCCGAGGTAGCTCCGGGAATAACTTTGGGGATGTGTGACATCACGTTTTCAAAGGTGTATTCTTTAGTGTTAGCGCCATTTTTGAGTATTCTTACTTTTATTATTTTGTTATCTTTAACCTTTCTACCAAACTCAAATGGCACAGGATAGTTCATTTAAATTTGTTCTTTGAATTGCAATGGTCTAAATAATAGTTAAAAAAGGAAAGATGTATTTGATTTTTTGGGGAAAAAAGGCAGCTCATGTTTATTGTCTTCAAGAGACACACTTAAGGAAGCACTGAGAATTTTTTCCAGCCAGCTGGGGATATAATGTAAGGGTGTGTGGTACAGAATCAACAAATGGTGTGGGTTTTCTTTTAATAATAACTTTGAGTACAATTCATGATGTTATTTTAAGAGACAGCATGGTTGTTACATTGCTATGAATGTTTAATTCTTAAAAAAAAGGTTTACTTTGGTGACTTATACGGGCCTAGTGGTGGTGATAGCCCGAATTTTTCGATAGTGGTTGTGAACTCATGAGGCTTTGGCAACCAACATGTAAATTATAACTGGAGCTGGATTGTGCCTTAATTTAAAAATGGAGTTTAGGAATTATAAAAAGTGTCACCCAAACGGGCCCAAAAACCCAGCAAAAATCAAGTATAATTGAAATAATACATCTATTCGATGTTTACAGAGAATTACCCCGGAAAAAGAAACTATTCATGGCGGAAATTAACCTTTTTAAACAGGCAAGACTTGACTATTTATGATAGTGAAGAAAATTTAAAGATGAAGTTAATGAGTTTGCATAGATCCTGGATATCGATCCGATCATTCTTTGTTCAATGCTTTAAAAAAAAGATAATTTTCAAACGTGACAGACCTTTTTGGAAAATTAACAATAGTTTATTAAGAGATAAGCAATATGTTTCGGAAAATTAGAGAGCTGAATCTGCGATATCAGAAACAGTTTGCATTACCTGTAACAACTTAGATAATATGCATAAAATTAGTAATGAAAACCTCTTCTTTTCAAAATTGAAGATCGCTCTTTTTGAGACATTAAGCTTGAAATAAGAGGCAAAACAATTTCTTATAGTACTTATAAGAAAAAATGGATACTCAAAGAGAACATGACTAGAAACAAAATAAAAAAACATCGAACAGAAATTTTCAAGAAGAAACTATTCCCCATTTGAAAAACTTAAAAACAGAACTGCAAGAGATCAGGAATCACAGACTTGAAGGTAATGGCAATGCGCTCAGGAGTTCGCTGGCTAAGTCAAGGGGAAAAAGTGAATAAATATTTTTGCAATCTTGAAAATCGAAATTTTCTTGATAAATCTATCCCGTTTTTGGAAAAAAGACGATGGTTCAGTTATTTCTGAGCAAAAAAACTATCCCCTTGAGATAAAAAATTTTATGAACAATTATACAGCTTAGAGATGTAACTGATATGAATATTTCTGAAGTGCTTCCCGGGTGCTCCAGTAAATTTTCCGAGGAGGAAAAGCTCCTTTTAGAGGGATTGATTTCACTAGAAGAGCAGCTTTTGCTAGAAAAGATGAAAAAATTTTAGAGCCCTGGGCCGATGGGTTTACAGTTGAATTTTATAAGTTTTTCTTTGCGATATTGGAAACTTTCCTTGTACGTTCAATTAATGAAGGTTTTGCTAAAGGCCAATTATCCCTACCAGCGACAGGGAACCATAATAAAGTATCCCCAAGGAAGGGAAGCCCAAAAGATTTGTGAAAAACTGGCGCCCCCTTCTTTGTTGAACACCACATATAAGATAGCTTCTGCTTGTGTTGCAATCGATTGAAAAATGTTCTTCCAAACATTATACATGAGAGTCAAAGAGGTTTTTTGAAGGGCAGATTTATTTTGGAGAGAAAAATAAGGTTGATGTATGACATGTTATTGTACACTGATAAGGAAAATTTTTCCGGAATGCTCTTTTAGTTGACTTTGAGAAGGCGTTCGATAGGTTTTCATGGTCATTCTTACATAACTGCCTTAAATTTTTCAAGTTTGGACCGACTTAAATTTAAATTTGGATAAGAAAAATTTATTCACAAATTTCTACTTGTATTTCTGTAAATGGTTTAGTACTCCCCATGGTTTCCGATTGAGAGAGGGGTGAGACAGGGGGACCCATCATTCCCCTTATCTATACCTAATTTGTGCTGAGGTTCTGTCATTAATGATTCGCCTAATGAGCAAAATTAAAGGAATTAAAGTTGTTAACAAGGAAACATTACTGTCACAATTTGCTGATGACACTAGTTTTTGTCTAGATGGTTCAGAAAGATCTTTTAATGAGGCGGTATCTGTCCTTACTAAATTTTTACAAATTTAGGTTTAAAAATCAATTTTGACAAGTCACAAGTAGTTTTGGTTGGGGAGCAGAAAAAAAGTGTGGAATTAGATTTAGGGGACAAAAATTTGTTTGGGGATCCAGGTACTTTCAAAATTTTGGTTTTCAATTCTCCACTAACACAAATAGTATTGTACAAATTAATTTTGAAGATAAACTTTTTGAAATAAAAAGAGTCCTAGCTTTTGGAAAAAAAAAGAATATAACTCCTTTTGGAAAAATAACTGTTATTAAAACTTTGGGATTTTCTAAAATTGTTCATTTATTGATTAACCTACCAGACCCCAGAGGATTTTATTGTTGCTTTAGAAAAAAAAATTGCATAGTTTCTATGGAATGGTAAAAAAAGTAAAAAAAAAATCTGTTGTTCAAAAGCAGTACTGTGAAGGTGGATTAAAATGTTAAATGTAAAAATTTTATTTCTTCGATGAAGATAAGTTGGCTGAGAAGATTAATGTATGAGTCGGGGTTGGCGAGAATTTACCATTAATATGTTCCTAAGTTGGACAATATAAAAACTTTGGTGTTGAATTTTAATGTTATTATGCAAGATGTCAATAACCCATTCTGGAATGATGTGATGAAACACTACAAGAAACTGTGCGGAAAGTGCCGTCCCACTACAGTACATGATTTATGTCAGGTGTATTCATTACAATGTTAAAATTTTAAGAGATAAAAAAGTTATTTTCATACAGGAATGGTGTATATGGCATTTTTTTCATTAAAAACTTGATTAATGAAAATGGGCATTGGATGACCTTCCATGAAATTTTTTAAATAAATATCAAGGTATAAAAACAATTTTTTTCTTATATGAAGGCATAATGAATGCCATTCGCACTATTGCCAAAAACTTAATATTATCATTTAAAAAACCAATATAAACTGTTAGACCAAAAAGCCTGGTTTTGCATTAAAAGAGGCAACAAATATGTACAAAAAAATTTAAATGAAATAAAGCCTCTCCTGCTGCTATTGATAAATGGAAAATCTTTTTGTAAATCTTAATTGGAAACAAAAATTTCCTTCATAGTTTTAACGTTTCTACTGACGTCCAGCTTAGATGGTTCCAAAAGTCGACTTCTACATAGATTGATGCCAACCCAGAAATACCTATTTCAATGCAAAATTGTTGATTCACCATTATGTAACTTTTGTGATCATGAACAACAGACTATTACACATATGCTTTTCGACTGCAATATTGTGCAGCGGTTTTGGAGAAATCTTCAAAACTGCTAATGGATAAATGTCAGCACTGCGCTAATCTGGTTTTGAGAAAGAGTTAGTTCTGTTTGGAGTCAAACAAAATGTGGGAAACTGACAAAGTTCTTAACTTTATTTTGCTGGTTTGCTAAGTTTTATGTTTACAAATGTAAACTGCAAAATAACCACCCAGACCCTTTATGTTTCCCTTTCAAACCTTAAGCTATAGATTTAAATTGGAAAAATACTTAGCCTTTCTGAACTATGATTCAGATCAATTTGACAAACCTGGTTTCCCTATTCCTCTATCATTTCCTAGCTTTATTGTGACTTTTTTTGTTTGCTTGTTTGTTTGTTGGCTGCTGTGCACATAGTCCAACTTGAGTATCCAACTAATAATGCTACATAGCTGAGAAGGAAGCGTTAGTAGTAGTATTTCCAACATAATAGCCATCCAATGATCCATTCTTTTTGCAGTAATTACCCATCTTAATATTTTTTTTTTCTCTCTTTTCTCTCAGCCTCTCACCCCCGCACCCTTGGGATTTTCCTTGTTTTGAAAGGTTATACATTTGTACATGTATGAGAGTGTGTGTGTGTGTAAGTTTATGCATATCCTGCTTTCAATTCAGGTATGTTTGTGCGTGTGTCTGCGATTTTTTTTTTTTTTGGGGGGGGGGGGGGGTGTACTTGTGTGTTTGTTCTCTTTAAAGTGTCGGACTTCTTCCATGTTCTTGAACAATTATTATGTACATATGTCCTTTTTTGTGTGTGTGTGTGTTGTTTGTTTAAAAAAATGAAAAAATTTAAAAAAAAACCTCTTTGCTAATACTTTCCTAGCATGATTATATAATTCCCAAAATAAATACATGTTGTCAGTTATGCCAACTCATTCTCCCCTTCATTCCTTTAAATACAAAGAACATAAAAGACAAATGTCATAGGTTTCTTTGAACTGATCTCTTTATTTTAACAACTTATAATTTGTACATACATGAATTTGTTATTAATTTGTTTTAAGTAAATACTTTGCTAGATTTATGTTGAGGGATGAATGTGCGAGAAAATGAAGGAAAAAAAAAAAAAAGACTAAAAATCCTGGACGTGTTGAGGCGGGGCGTAAACTGGCTGAATGGAACAGACTGAGAAAAGCAAACCAATCAGCAAAAACAAAAATTGTTAGATAGTAATACAGCATCGTCGCCGCCAACAACACAACTAACAACAACACAATCAAACGATAAGATGTATTATTATGTATTGGGAGCTTTTGTTGTTGGTGGGGGAGTTTTAGCATACAAATGTCTAACGCCATACTTAGCAGCAAAGTCACAAAAACAGTAAAGAAGAAGAACCAGCTTCTGCAAAAAAGTGCAACCTCCTGCAGTGATCCATTTTCTATGGAATAGTTTTTAAGAACTAAATAAAGTACAAGTTAAGAACTAGATAAGTACAAGTTAAGTTAGTTAATAGAAAGTACTTTTTAAGTTAAGTGCAAGTAAATGACAAGTTAAATGCAAAAAAAATTAAGTTCTAGTTTTAAGTACTAGTTAGGTTCTTAAGTAAGTTCTTGTTATGTTCTTAAGTAAGTACTAGTTAGGTTCTTGTTAGGTTCTTAAGTTAAGTACAGGCCAAGTCAGTCAAGTTAATCTTTTAAAGTTCTCCAATGCCCTACAGCATATGAAAACTCAGGATATGACGTAAGTTCTCTTGTTATTGTTAGAGACTAGTGATTTTTTGTTAACGACAGTTGTGTTTACTTGATGGAGAGTAGAGCGCAGATTAACATTTGTGTGATAAAATACTTTGTTTTCAAAGAGAGCTTGCTTTTAGTTGTCGTGAGTTTATATTTTTTTGACAACTTCTTTACTTATGCCTTTAGCCTTCTTTATTACAGAAGTCTGGCTGGCAACGCTATACATCTTTGACCGCAAACCAACTATTCTTTTATAACTGTCCCATTGAGTTCATCCTTCATCTTTCCAATTACTTTCTTGTTTACAGTTGAATGTAAAGGACTGTCTTTTGAATAGTCGCATGTGTCGTAACACCCATCAGCTCCTTTGGCTACTTCTGTTTCTAAATCATTATAGAAGTCTTCAGTTGGGACGTCCTAGAATAAAAGAGTCAGTTTCTGTGTAAAGGACTCTTGCTTCTGGGTACAGTGGTTTAAAGTAGTCGTACAGAAATTCTAACATCAATAACTTTGACAACTCTAATACAGTAAAAGCCGATAAACACACGGCTTGTCCAACTTAACATCCTTTTTCTTCATCATAATGCCAACCAGGCTGTCGTTAAATCTCTAAAGTCTTGATAGTTAGGTTTAGAGGCAAACTTAATTGCTTGGTTTTCTTTTGTAACTAATTTCACATCTTTACGTTTGTGTGGATTTTCCATGGTTTTGCCAAAACAACTGTTGTTCATCAGTTTAAAGAAGTCTTTTTCTGAAGCGTCAGTGGCTTGGGTTCTAAGATCAGTATTCTTCTTGATGTATGGCCTCATAAAGGGCTCTTGATCACAGATAATTATTCTGTGAACAGCTGTCAGCTTTAATCCGAGTTTTAGGTAAAAACTGTAGGAGTCTGTAATGGCACACATATTTAGTTTTATGTCTAAGATTAGGCACAAGTTTAGGAGGTTCGATAGGACTCATCTTTAATCTTTCTGCGGCTAAGGGGTAATCGTTGTGGAGATCGTGTATTCATAAGGATATTTAAGTCTACTTCCAAGATTAGCCCTGCTGGATTATCAGGCGTAAGCTGTGACAACATACTCAACACAGTATTAACATCATGAGGTCCTTTTATCATTTTAAAGTTTCTCAGTGGAAGTGGTTGACTCGTGGCCCATCCATACAGATTGTTGGCGTCTAAGTACATTAGATAGTTGGATGGTTTAGTATGGATCATAATCATCTAAATACTTGTTGTTGGCTTTGCAGTAAGGATGTGAGGCCATGCTAATACTCCCCTTAAACCGTCTTCAATCATCTGAAGTGTGGGTAGATCAGATATTATTAAGTCGATCTGGATGTTTGTAGACTTCAAGAATGCATCCCAAGAAAGGCCAGGCGCAGAGATGTAATGTGATGAGTCTAAGCTGTAATGTTTCATACATGTAGATCTGTAGTTCTGAAAGACGTCTGCCAATAAACACACGTCAGCCAATAAATATTGATCATGATAGTTGCCCATTGTTTGACAGTGTAATTCTGTCCATGCTTTCTGAGCGTATTCATAGTCAGCATCAGTTATGTCTTTGCCTCTAAGACTAGAAAAGAAAGCGCCTTTAGGGGAAGTGAGTCTTCATCAAACCTGTCCCACGAGTTCATGTATTCATAAGGATAGACGCCTTTACGCACCAAAGATGGATCAAGTATTGTTTAGTGATTGGAAAGTCTTGTAGCGATCCTGCTGACTTATCTAAACTCCCCATCAGATGTTGGGCTGAGTCATAAAAGGATAAACAGTCAAGAGTAAAAGTCATAAGACTGTGCAATGCAGGTACCCTCTTATATTCAAAGTCACTGCTTGCATGATAAATGAGAATCGTAGCCTCGTAAGTTATGAAAGAAGATAGGCAGTTTCCATTTTTTGGGGTCAACCTTAAGCTGAAGATTACATTGTTGGCACGGCCCCTCTGAACTTTCCAGTAATGTGATCGTAGTCTCTTACCGTCGCGTCTTTACTGTTAGGTGTTAGCTCTAAGCCGCAAATACAGCAGTGTGTAGATGAGTCATAACGTTCTTGGTCTTCAGGAGTCATAACAATGTCTGAAAGATTTAGTTGGTTGGATAACTGATTGCGAAGTTGTTTCATCATGCTCTAAAAATCTGCTAGCTGCATTGGGTCCTCTGTAAATCTCTGGGTTTGTGTGTGCCCCATCTGACCTAACAACAATAAACGCATAAGAACAGATCTGATGGTGGGTTAATAAGGTTGTTTTTTGTTCTTGCTGTTGTGGGCCATAGATACTGCGGCAAGATTGATTCAAAGTCAGCATAAACCACGTACGGGCTCATCTGCATTTTGCGTACATTCTTAAAACTAACTTTAGACCTGGTTTAGGTGTGAGGAGTTCGGTTTCACAGTCTACAAAACTTTTACAATGTTTCTTATGACTGGCAGCTGCTTCTATAGTTGGGATTCTAACCAAACATCTCCTACAAAGCTCTTGTTTAGATTTATGTTTTGATGTATATTCTAACAGTCTGCTTATTGTTCTGATTAATACTAATGGCTCTTTGTACTATCTGCAAACAGGATCAAGTCTACATGTTTGTAAGGCGGTTCACCTAAAGTGGGAGCGTTTGGAGAAATCCTTAGAGGGACTAGATTGTCTACTACAGACCATGTGTATACGTTTACAGTGATTGGTTTGTTTTGCTCTTCAACTGAGATATACTTTCTATGCTTACTGGAAAGGTTATGTTATCAAAGTTCAGCTCTTGTTTGTATGCTTCATAATTAGATACTCTGTTTGCATGATTTTTAACAGGATGTAAATGCGCTAAAACACACCACATAAAACACATGCGTCAGAATTATGTATGTTTAAGACTGCTCGTTTTAACTGTAACTCTTTTGGGAGAGGAAGGTAAGAATTGCCGACTATAGGATAGAACTTTGTTTGTCTAATCTGATTTGAAGGACTGTCCCTTCAGACCAGCCAGAACCCCTTAACTTTGCTCCTCATTGCATGGTTAAATTGTGTAAGCATGTAGTCAGCCCAGTCAGATTAAGGTCGTGGTAACTGATTACTTCGTTTCTGTTTAGTTGAAACCCAGACTTCCATGTTACTATCATCAGGCGTTTATATAATCAATCAGAACGGCCAACAGCACTTTATACTGGCGGTTCCATCTGAAGAAACTCTGGGATTTTAGAGATAGCATGTGTCACGCTTTCCTGAACATTTGAGGGGTTAATAATATTCATGTCTACTTCGCTAAATGTATTGCTTAATTGTTTGTCACTATCAAATATTTCTTCCATCGTATATAGTTTTCCATCCTCGAATTTACTTGTGGTCGTCATTTTTAAAGCCACAATATTTACGTAAATTAAAAAAATAAATGTAAATAAAAGTAAGTAAAACGTGCTTTTTATTCTTCACCCAAGCGTTGCAACACTTCAAGACACGTTAACCTTACAATAACACACTGCTAATATTTTAGCTTTTTCTGAATCACTACAGTCAATGTTCATCACTTTGATTGCTTCGTTAAATAGTTCACTATGATCTTTTATTATATTGTTTACATCATTCTTAAAACCAAATTCACTAAAATCAATGTTTAATACTTTCATTGGTTCGTCAAATAGTTCATTACAATTCTTTAAATCAGATTAACTGAGTTCGGCAAGCCATTTTTAAATCTAAAATAAATAAAAAAATTAATTGTAAATTCAACTGTTATTAATAGTCTTTTCTAATCGTAAAACCTGATCTTCATTAAAGTGAATAGCTACTCCTTCAGGGCTGGTAGAAACAGTCAGATTAGCATCTTCAGGAGCCATATTATCAATTAAAATGGCAAACAACTTTATAACTGGTTGGGGCCAAGAATCTGGTATTTTACTGATGGCCTGCTTCACGCTTTCTCGCATATTTATGTGCTCAAAAAGATCAGTAATTAATTCTTCAAACCTGCTCTTTAACTCTTCTCTATCAACCTCCCAATCCAACTCGTAAAGTATATTAATAAGCTCTGTAGCTACTTCGGCCTTCATTTTTTAAACCAGAATAAAATCATAAATTAAAAAATTAAGTAATCAGTTTCTCTTGTTTTTGCGAAAGAATCAGAAGTTATGTGTATGTGGCTTAATCAACTAGGTCAATTAATCACACAGCGTTTTGGCCTAGTTTACTGCACTGCTTTGTAGATAAAAACGTGAGTGGGTGGGGTGTGGAGGCGTGCATGCGTGGGGTGGGGGGGCGGGGCGGGGGGGTTGCATGCGTGCGGGGGGTGGGGGTGGGGCGGGGGGTGGGGGTGTGTGTGAGTGGGTGGGGGGTGTTCGAGTGGGGTGGGGTGGGGGTGGGGGGTGGGAGGTGGGGTGGGGGGTGGGAGGTGGGGTGGGGGTGGGGTGGGAGGTGGGGTGTGTGGTGTGTGCAGGAGTTACCTCCCTTAGTATTATTTTCGGCCCTGTGGAGGGCCTTTCTAGGACGCGGCGGTTTTCAATGAATGACATAGTTCTGGCGTATTTTTAGCTCTGTGGAGGGCCTTTCTAGGACGCGGCGGTTTTCGATGAATGACATAGTTCTAGCGTATTTTTAGCCTTTAGGATGGAGTCTGATCCTACGGCTAGTATTGATTTTTTCACAGCAGCTAGCCAGAAGACTTGCGTTTAATCACTCTGCCAGAACTCGCGAAAGCCAACGTCGCTTTGCATATATTTTACAATTAGCTTTCTTTTCTCATACAAGCTGTGGATCGAAATTCCGAGCTCGTGGAACTTGGATAGTGGTAAAAACAAAATGATAATTCCATCAGTTTTCTACACAGCGTGGGTTCCATCAGAATTTCGTTTTTCAAATAATTCTCCCAGGACGCTTTTGGGTTAGATTTTTTAAAACAGTTTTTGTTCTTTCAAGCCAATGACCTAAAAGCAAAGATTGTCGAAGAGTTTTAACGATTTCCATCTTTGATCTCAGAACAGCTTTCAGTAAAACAGGCGTAATTTCGGTCATGTTTTTCAGCTTCCCTAAAAGAACCTTCTTCAATCGGCTCATCATCAAGTTTCTCTACAAAACAATTACATAAAAAATCATGCAGTTCACTTACTGTCATTTCACGTTTTCCTTGCTTCGTTTCCAAAAGATTTAGGCTCTCTTTTGGCCGGGTCGGTTTCGAGCAAGGCTCGCCACGTTCTAATTTTTCAAGATACAAAATCATTTCCTGATAATAGTTTTTGTATTTCAATATTATTTCTTTTTGATCATCCGAATACAGCAAATGCTCAGTTTGGCTTTCTTGAGAACTAACCATCATTGCGGTCTCTTGTGAAGACAAACCAGCTTCAAGGCTTGACTCCGCCATGTTATTGTAAAGTAACAGCGCTAAAATACACCTTCAACCTAAGCAGCTCACTGAACAATGCCGGCGATCGGCAGCTGGCTTTGGAGCCCAGCAGAAATGATGTCCATACTCCCTGTCGATTGGTTGAAAGTGACACGCGATGGTCTGAGCTATCACGTGATGATTAATAATGTAGTAACCTGTGTCGCAATGCAGCGTTTCGTTGTCATGACAGTCATTCGATTTTGTGGTGTCAATGAACAACAGGCCTTGTCAGACCGGTTTTGTTTGCTCGCTTAAGTCGCAGGCAACAATACACTAATATGATTGGGGCCCAGTCTGAGGTAGGACTGCCAAGCATATAAAATGTTAAAGATTAGTTGATTTTATATTCCTGGAGAGAATGTAAATATGCGGGTTCACGATCACCAAATGTTTATCTTGCACGTAAGCCCCCCATTTTAATGTGCTGATTACGTCAATTTGTAGAGGCTTTTGCGTGTTAATTTTGTTTAAAACAGGTTTTAATTTTGGCTAAAACTGATATGAGAGGGACGTGATTTGTATGTGAAAGGGGGGTTTTCATGGCAAAATAAGATGGTGGTCGTGAACCCGCATATTTACATTCTCTACAGCATGTCACCTCAGCATGAGCCGAGACAGATTCGAGAGATCATGAGATACCTCCATGTAGTGACAACACCAATCTTGATGCTGATGACGAGATGGCCGAAGTCAGACCACTGCTGACCATGCTGAAGAATGAAGCCTTCGTTACTTCTTAAGACAACAGAATCTCAGCATTGATGAGAGCATGGTCCCGTACTATGGTCGGCATGGCTCAAAACAATTTACAAGAGGCAAACCCATCCGATTTGGATTCAAGATGTGGGTCCTTGCTACCCCCATTGGGATACGCCGTCCAATTCGAGCCCTACTGAGGGGCGAAAGGAAGGCAAGCTGTTGCGACCTGCCTGGTGTGGGAAATGGGAGGATCAGTTGTCATCGACCTTGTATCTGAAATCCAAGGACAAGATGCTTTTCCACCTCACATCTGACAACCTAATCACGTCACTGAAACTCGTGACTACCATCTCTTCCAAAGGCATGCATGCACAGGAACCATTCGTGCAGATCGGGTTGAAGATTGTCCGCTGCGATCAGTGCAGGAGATGAATAAAACTCCAAGGGGCACCTTCCACTACTACACGACACAAGCAATGCAAATAATCGTGGTTCGTTGGAATGACAACAACGTTGTCAATGTGATCTCCAACAAGGTGGGCGTGAATCCTACACAGAACAACAAGAAGGTTTTCCAGGCAGCACGTCAACATTGATCAGCCAGCTCTCATCAACCACTACAACAAGACCATGGGAGGATTGATAGGATGGACCAGAACATTGACAAGTACCGTGTCTCCATCCGATCGAAGAAATGGCGGTGGTCCATTTTCTCATTTTGCCTGGATTTGGCCGTTCAGAAAACCTGGCACTTGTACCGGGCCATGCCCACTGGAGAAGACACCCCCCCCCCCCCCCCCCGGATCTTCTTGCTGTGCGACGAGCCATTGCCACCGTCTACCTGTCTAGATCAGTGAAGCAGCATCGCGTGGGAGCGTCCACTTGGTCGCCCTGCCCAGCTTGACAAGCAAGTTGCACCGGCCCTTCGCTTTGACGGCAGAGATCATCTTGTGGAGCGTGTCCAGAAGCGACTCAGGTGTGGCTTCTGTGGCAAGAAGAGCAGTGACAAGTGCACCAAGTGCAATGTGGGCTTCATGCCAAATGTTTTGCAGCCTTTCACACAGATGGCTGATCAATGACAGTATGTTTACGAAGACACGACGAGTGAACTACGTCAATCTGCTGTGACTTCACTATGAGTAAAATGCTATTTTGTTCTTTTAGTGTTCAGTTATGTACAAATAATCTGTCAATAATCTAGTCGATAATACTATTTCATGTTTTAATGCACAATTCAAGAATACATTTGGCTGAACTATGATTTCAAATGAGTTCTGTGTCTTTGTATGTATCATAATAACCTGTACCCTCTCGTGTCTAGCGTCCCTATAATGGGACGGTAGGTTTTGTATGTCTAAAACCTAAAACGATTTAAAAAGTAAAACCAGCCGTCAAACCTCAATACTTGCAATATTGTACACCCCTGAATACATGAAAACCAAAGAAAAAATTCAGGCATATATGGTTAAACGCACTTTCTCCTGCCAGAACCACAACATTGTGTATGCCATCCACTGCCAGCTGTGTGGTAAGATCTATGTAGGTGAGACATCTCGCACACTTGAGACGCGCATCTCTGAACACCTGGCCGACATCCGCCACCATCGGCCCAAACCAGTCGCTCTACACTTCAACCATGCCCAACACAACATCAACCATGTCAAAGTCTTGGCACTTTGCAATCACAGAGTGACAACTTGGAACGCCTTATGCAGGAATCCATCTTATTGCCAAACTGGGCACCCTCCATCCTCATGGCATCAACACCAAAAAGTAGTATGTACCATTCCACCTCTGCAGCACCAGCCTGCAATATCCCCACCTATACACACCCATACTAACATGCCTCCCACTGTTTACCTCAGACATAAGTTACAGCTATCATCCCTTTCCCCTTTCCTACACTCTGAGTCTCTTCACTTGCTACATCGATCTACTCCCCCCCCCCCCCACCCCCCATCCTCGCCTTCCCCAGTAATGATAGGTTAAGAGGTGTTGATGGGGGTGGGTGGCTGGGGGTGGGGTGGTCAATAAGTAAGACGCTGACATTACAATGGAACACACACACACACACACACACACACACACACACACAACACACACACACACACACACACACACACACACACACTTCACACGCACGCACCACACACTCACACGCACACACACGCGCGCATACTCTCTCTCTCTCTCTCTCTCTCTCTCTCTCCTCTCTCTCTCTCTTCTTCTCTCTCTCTCTCTCGCTCTCTTATAAATAGAAATGCTAGCTCTTTTATCATTCATCGTTCCCATCCCTTTCCGTCACTGCTATTTTTGCTAGTGTTGCTGCACTTATCATTACTACTATCATTATTATCCTCATCCAACGGTACTGTCTGCTGTTATTCATAGAGCATTTCAACTCCTTTCTCCACCTAATATTTTCATTACTAATATTACTTTATACCTTTATTACTATCATCATGATATCACCATGATCGTTACTGTCTTCATCATCACCATCATACATCATTACAACAATACTGATGTCATTGTTGTTATTATTACAGTCACTCTCTTTTTTACCACTATACTTACAATCATTATGTCCTATTATCACTAATCCCATTGCCAGCATTACCTGTAGAATTAATAGTAGTACTGTATAGATACAATAACATATTAAAGAAAAATAAATAAATAAAAAGGAGAGAGAGTAATATTGTGTAGAGGTGTTAGTATGGCCCCCCCCCCCCTTCCCCCACCCATCCCCACCCCAAAGTTAGTTTGTAAACCATCCCCTTCTTGCCTCACCCTCATAGCATCAGCCCCCTAAAGTAGTATGGACCTATCCACCACTGCAATGTTAGCCAACAATATCCTCAATCAACACACACATACCACCATATCTCCCACTATTTATCAACACACACATACCACCATATCTCCCACTATTATCAATTGACCTCACCACCTTCTCCCTGCTCCACTAGTACTGTTAGCTTTACTCATTGAACATCTCCATTCCTTTCCACCTCTATTACCGGTACTAAATTTTTTTTATTATTTTTGCTGTCAGTGGGAGTGTCATTTTTTAAACA
>CM031624.1:59476637-59490516 GCA_018398815.1 Conus ventricosus | reverse complement strand
AGTGAGGGGAAGCAACTCCCTCAGCATGCGGCCACATCCCAAATCTGCGTCCAGAGTGAGCAAAAACTAAAAAAACGAAGCACGTGCGACAGGTAAAAAGACAGGCGAGAGGCCGATAGACAGAAAGTTCGAGAGAAAGGTACCGGCCACCCTGAACTTGCAGGATGAATAGCACGGGTGGTGGAATTAGAGAGAGAGAAACAAACCGAAGTTGAGCTGAACTATACCAAGGTGCAACCGCACCACAAGCCACAAAGGGAGGGGTACACGACGACAGCAACGACAATAAACAATAAGTAATTCCGCCACCTAGGTGGGTCGAACGTCGTAGCCTCGTGACAAACTCGTGACATTGTATACCCTTTTAAAAAATTTTCGGAAAATTTTTTCATCCCAGGGATGGGGGTGTCATGTGACGTAGCCCACATCAAGGCATTTTGACGCTCCATCACATGTAGTTAGTGATATGAATCATTTCCCCATGCCACAACGGAAAAGAAGAATATTCATGTGGCTTGACTAGTGAAAGCGGGCGTCCCCAAATAATTGTGAGTATGACTCAGTAAAGAAACAAATGTGGTCATTGGGTGAAAGTGACCACTGAGAGATAGTTTAAACAAGGGCTGGAAAGTGCGGGTCATGTGTTTTGAACACTGAGTATGCACTCACTAGGAGGAGGAAGGAAAGAATTAGTTTTAAACCCAGCAGAGGGCCTAGAGACTCGAACCTGTCAGGACGTTGGTCCCTCTGCTGACCATCCTTTACCAGGTGACGATAGATATTTTGGGGAAAGCTACAGGGGAAAACTTATAGGAAAAGAGAAAGAAAGAATTCATATGTTGAATTAAGAAGGTTACTTACCGAACCTTATTCGTGTTCAGCCCTTCACCTTTTAAACCCTTCGCCCTTAAACCCTTCACCTTTAAACCCCGTGAGGTGGTTGAAGATGGCCATGGTGTGGGGAACACACCGGTAGGCAGCCCCGGAAATTTAAAAGGACTCCAGGAGAGGAGTCGGGAACTCGTCATCTCTCCAGACAGGAGAAGACGGGGGAGAGGAGTTGGGAACTCATCTCTCCATGACAAGAAGAGTCAGGGAGAGGAGTCGGAAGTCATATCTCCAGGACGAGAAATCGAGGGGGCGAGATGATGTCTGAGAGAGACAGGGAATCCTGAAAGGATGAGGCGAGTCGTAAATTCGGATGCAGGCATAGCATCAAGGGAGTGAGAGAATCATTTTTTTTCCTGGTCTGAATTTTGGGGGCCCAATGTTGTGTGAAGGCCGTGATTTTAAATGAAGTCTTGAGTGATTTAAAGTTGCCTCTCAGTGGAAAGAGAGCTTCATGTAAAAAATTTGTTTATAACGTGTTTGATGTGTTTTTAGTAAAGTGTTTTCCCGAGGAGAGGGGGAGAAGAAAAAACATTCGGTAGTGCCCTTTTGGTTTTGATGGAAAGATTGCGTGTGCGTAGGAGTAAATGCTGTCATGAATGCGCGTGTGCAAAAGTGACAGTGTGACACGGGCTAAATTATGTACGTTTTTATACAGTTCCTTTTTCAAATCATTACATCTCATGCTGTTTCCCCCTCTCCTTCCACCCTCTCTCTCTCTCTCTTCCCCCCCCCCCCCCCCCCCCCCCACCCCCAATGTCATCTCACTTTGCTTAATACGTTCTACGTATTTTCATGCCTTGGAAAAATGAATGCATGTGGTGCCTTGCTCTCTCTCTCTCTCTCTCTCTCTCCTCTCTCCCCCTTCTCTCTCTCTCTCCTTTTCTCTCTCTCCTCTCTCTCTCTTTTCTCTCTCTCAAATGTATGTAAATTACTGCTGTGTTTTGTTTTAAGGTGTGGTTCATGTTACCACAGTCATGTGGGCATTGAACTGTCTCCCTCGGACCGGCCCGGGACATTGTGATTGGATTCTTGTCTGTTTCTAGTTATTGAGGTTTTTGGCGGTCAGTCTAAATAACTTGTTTGTTGATTTTGATGATTTACCATAACAATTTATTTTCGCATTCTTTTTCATTGCCATAAATGTGCTTTGCATGTTTGGAGCTCTAGTGTGACTTTTGCCAATTCGTTTGTTTTTGTTTGTTGTTTTCTTTTGGATTGTAAATCGAATTTTCATTGATCTAGTACCTGGGGCAAATTGTTTTCTCGTCTAAAATGTCGACTGTACATGACTGGCCAAGTAAAGATGGTCTTAGAATAGGCTACTTAAATATTAATCATATACTTAACAAGCGCGATGAACTTGCCTCCATCTTATTTAATTATGGAAAGCAATTCCATATATTTTGCTGTGCTTAAAAACAAGACTAACAAATCATATATCTGATCTGAGCTTTCAATACCAGGGTCCCATCACATTCGCCTTGACCCAGTAGGTCCTTTACAAACAGGTTTGATACTTTATTCTAGTCTTTCTCTAACTTATAAACTTTGTAACAGCTTTCGAAAGTCATGGCGTTGGGATTCGATTTTGGATTGAAGTTAAGATTAAAAAAACAAAAAACCCATTACTTATTGGATTTCTGTATAGGAACCCAGCGGAACATGTCAATTGTATGATAAATTTAAAAACAACATGATGGAAGACGTTTCACTCACAAATTTGCAAAAGGTCGTCCTCTTAGGAGATTTCAAATAGATCTTTGTAAAAGTAATCCCCAATGGAATCAACTTTTCGAAAATTTTTGGGGCTGCCCACAATTAGTTAATTCTCCTACCCCCCTTACTCTACTCGGAAACTTTAATCGATCATACTATGTTAACCAAGACCCAAATATTACTGAAATATGCACTCCTACTGTGGTTGTAGTGATCGTTTACCCATATGCGTAACCTGGTTTAAAAAGAATATAAAAAATTCCTAAACCCGGGCATAAAACTGTTACATATAGATCTTTTTTGCAGTTTTGATAAGAATGCTTTCCTTAAAAATTTAGCAGAATCACAATTATCCTATGTTTATCAGTATAACAGATCCTGACCAAGCTTTTGAACTCTGGCACAAAATTTCATTGATATAACAATAAACATCCCCAAATTTTTCACCAAAGGGTAAGATATTCACCCAAACCCCCATGGCTATCTAAAGAAATTGAAGAAGCCATACATATAAAGGGAAAAATCTTTTTGAAAACTAAACAATTTTAAGAATATAAGAAACAAAGAAACAAGGTCACATCTATGTTGCGAATATTCAAAAAGGAATTACTTCAAAAACTTAATATTCAGCTGTCCCCAAAAATAATTCCAAACCTATTTGGAAAGCCTAAATATTCTTACCAATAAAGTATTGACAAGGCAACTGTTATTCCTAAGGGAAAAGTCTGCCCAGATTCTAAACAAACATTTTTTCAATATAGCTGATAAACACAATAAAAAAATGACAATCAGTAAATAAATGATTTGAAACTTCTCTCTGACTTTTGTAACTCTAAATCAAAAGAAACAGAATTGATCATTCCTCCAATATTTATATATGATGTTTATTTTTCTCTTATACATATGAAGCAAAATGGAACTAGAGGTCTTGATCACTTAGATGTATCATTTTAAAGCTAAGAGCCCCAGTCATTTCGATTCAAATTACGTATTTATACAATTTGTGTTTTAAATAAATGTTATTTTCCTAAATACTTAAGAAAGCTAAAGTCATACCTCTTTTTAAATCTGGAAATAAAATGGACCCCTCCCAAAATACAGACCAAATTTCTGTCATTTCGCTTCTATCGAAACCTCTCGAAAAACACATCCATAAACATTTGTCTTCCCATTTCTTTAAATATAATCTAATCCATCCCAGCCAGTTGGATTTCGATCGAATCACTCTTGTCATACTGCACTAATAAACTTATTGATCAATGGCTAGCGGCTATCAATAGTTTAGAATGCACTGGAGTCCTTTGTTGATTTCGTAAAGCCTTTGATGTCATAAATCATCAACTATTATTACGTAAACTGGCTCTTTAAAAAAATCGCTGACCCTGGGTCTTTCTCTCATTAATCATTCCCACTAATCGACAACAATCAGTTTCTCATTAACAACACTCATCCAGTTGTTTCCCCCAAACTTTGGTGTACCACAAGGGTCAGTACTTGGTCCCCTTCTTTTTTTAGTCCTATAACGATCTCCCTCTGCATATTAAAGACTCGTCTCAACTTTTTTGCAGATGACACATCAATTAATTCAAAACATTCTGATTTGAAACACTTATCAGATAACCTGCAAGAAATGTAACTCGATTAATTAACTGGACAGAATTGAATCCCCATGTCCTTTTAAAAGATCAGAAAACAAAGTACATGCTTATTACGTCTCGTCAAAAAAGACAAAATTAAAGTACCCAATGCCCCCATATTTATTTAATAACAACAAAAGTAGAAGAAGTTAGTACCCCATAAAGTGTTAGGAATCACTATTGACAATAATCTTTCCTGGTCGCCACATGTTTCCAACTTAAGCAAACGAGTTTCTCAGAAAATTTTTCAGCTTTTCAGTTAAAAAAATTCCTAGATATAAACTCTCGTAAACATTCTATCATGCATATAATCCAGTCCTACATTGACAATTCTTCTACTCTCTATGATTCTTGCAGTTTCAATTACGTTAAAACCGTTGCGCCCGGGCCCAAAGCGGGCTATCAAAACAGTACTTTTAAAAAGCTCAACCTTAACTACTCAAGATTACCTCGAATTAGATATATTGCCCCTTTCTTATAAATTTGAATATAATAAAGCAATAATGATGTACAGAATTATGAACCAATTAGCACCCCCAAATATATCTGCAAGATTTCCAATCAATCAATCAAGATATACTAACAACAAAATCATACCGAAACCAAGAATCGATCCTTTTTAAAAGTAGCTTAGTTTACTCTGGTGGAACACTTGGAATTCATGCCAAAATTTGTTAAACAGAAGAAAAAGCATTAATTCGTTTAAAGTTGCGTATAAACGCCTTCTATTTGAAAAAATGAAAAACATTTTAACAGTTCCCTAGTAAATTTAGTCTGAGCTAATATCATAAGTATAAATGTCAGCAACTGTTGTTATTCAGAAATTGAACCCTGCATATTTTTTTCTTTTTACTTATTATTCATATGTATGTACTATTTTCCCTTATCATTGGATCAATGTTTAAATTTTAAAAATTCACGGTTAAACAGCATATGCTCTGTCTTATTCTTTTCTTTAATTGATCACCGAATTATCTCCTGTGGCCTTTGTCAGTCGTGTAAATAGTTGGCGTACACTATATTGCGTATTTATGTTTCTCATACTTTCTTCTTTTTCCTTCTTCTTCTTCTTCTTCTTCTTCTTCTTCTTCTTCTTCTTCTTTTTCTTCTTCTTCTTTTTCTTCTTCTTTTCCTCTTCTTTGGTATACATATATAGACAATTTACTTTCTGCACTATTGTTGTGGATTTTTGTTTAGCCTCAGGGCTGAGTGTAAAAAGCACACTTGTATGCTTATCTCATATCCCTGAATAAACAAAATTTCGTTCGTTCGTTCGTTCGTTCGTTCTCTCTCTCTCTCTCTCTCTCTCTCTCTCTCTCTCTCTCTCTCTCTCTCTCTCTCTCTCTCTCTCTCCCTCTCTCTCTCTCCTCTCTCTCTCTCTATGCGTGCAAACGTGCGTGTATTTGGTGTTCAAAAATATGTACGCACTTTGTCATATTCACTTCACTGTCTGTTTTCATACATGCCAATCTTGTACGTTGTAGTACACTTACATATGTTTCCCCAGCCCACATCACTCCCTACCCCCGCTCTCTCCTTCCTCTTCATTATTATTATTCTCATTTTTATTTTATTTTATTTTTTTGTATTATTATTTTGTTGTTGTTGTTTTGTTAATTATTATTCTTATTTTTTGTTTTGTTTTCATTTATCTTCTATTTTCATTTGATGTTCCTCTATGATTACATGACCGCTTTGCTTGCTTCTTTGATTTCTTACATTAATTGATTTCACTGCATGTTGTAGTCCCTACTCAGGGCGAGGACTGGATGTAAAAAAGCACGTTAGTGCTTATCTATTATCCTCGTAAATAAAGAATTTTGTCTTGTCTTGTCTTGTCTCTCACACACACATTTCCGAATGGAATATCCGCTTTCCCTCCCACCTCACCTTATCCCCTCCCTGTCTCATCATACCACCCCCTCCCTGCCATGACCCTTGGCAGGTCAAATAATCTCAGTAAGCGACCACCGACTGTATCCACCGTCGTTCGTGAGGGGAGGCAACCCAAGGCGATTTATCTCCCGTGGAGACGGGGTTGTGAGTTGTCTCTCGGGCTCTGAGCCGTTCTGAGAACTCAGAGTGAGAGACAACACAGTCCGTTTCTCCACCGATCAGACGACGGTACCCCTTTGGTGCGGAGTACACCCAATAACTGACTGAACATGACTGGAAAGTAAAACGCAAGTGAGGCAGGAACAATAAACAGTAAAGACGTCTATCTTGCTGGCTTTGAAAACGAAGTGGCATTCAAACGGAAAGAAAATGAATCAGAACTCTGTAGACTTCACGACAAAAAAGCAGAAAGAGCACACAAAACAAAGTGTGAAGTAACGACGATTTAATGCACGACACAAAACGGACAAGAAATTTTCGGCAAAATGCCTTCCTCAGCGACAAAAAAACACAGACATAAACATGCACAATACTCCCCTTGTGAAGCCAAAGTGGCGAATGAAGTAGACAGAGGGACAGTGGAAGAGAGGGTGAGTAGAGTTCGAGGAATAGGGCACGAGGAAAGAGGGTAGAGTAAAGTGAGGAGGAGGAAAAGGAGAGAGAGAGAAAGAGGTGGGGGAGGAGGGGAGAAAGAGAGGGAGAGACAGAGAGAGAATGGAAGTAGAGGAAGAGTGGAGAATGAGAGAGAGAAGAGGAGGGGAAGGAGAGTGAGTGGAGGGGGAGGGTGTGATGGTATGTAGTGGGTGTGTTGCAGATGAATGAAATGAACAAGAGAAAGCACAATAAATAAGATACAATATACTCGAAAAGCATTTTAAATAACGAGGGGGGGGGGGGGGGGGGGGGGGGGAGAGAAGGGGTCAGCGCCTAAAGCATCCGACCCAAGTCTGACCCAGGGTACGTTGCCCTACCCAAGCACCAAGGGGTGAGAGGGAAAACGGGAGAACCCCGAGAAAAAACCCACTAGCCAGACGCAGTTAAGAGCTGCAAGGCTCACCCCCCACACACACGGGGAAAAAAAAAAGCACTTGCCTGCGGGCAAAACCACACACACACAAGTGCGCGCGCACGAACAAACACGCACGCACACATACACACGCCAATAAGCGCACACATTGGGGGGGGGGGGGGGTAACAATGGGGAATAAATGGGTAAATGTACAAACAAGGCATACATTAAGGCATCTGGGTGTAGCATAGGGAAGTAGGTGGTGCTATGGTGGCGCAACAGAAAAAAAAGGGCAAAAATAAGAGCATTAACGCAAAAGATAGATATGCGGTCATGATGAGAGGCGCTAACAACACTCCAATGACAGCAACAACAAAAAAAAAATGATATCTCTCTCTCTCTCTCTCTCTCTCTCTCTCTCTCTCTCTCTCCTATATATATATATATATATATATATATATATATATATAAATATATATATATATATATAAATATATATATAAATATATATATATATATATATACAGATAGACAAAAAAAATTAAAGAAAAAGGAGGGGAAAGGGGAGGGCCGGGGGGAAAGAAGGAGAGACATAAAGGGGAGGGGGGGGGGGGGGGGGGAAGGAGGGGGCAAAGGAGGGTAGGAAGGAGAGGGATAGATACAAAAGTAAGTGAGAAGAAAAATAAATGAATAAATAAAAGAAAATAGAAAAAAAAAGACAAGAGACTGGGGAGCTAACCCTACTCAGAAACTCTGGCAAAAGATATAGGCTCTCAAACGATCATTCCAGTAGGCGCCAGGCTCTACGGTCACGAAGAGGCCACTGATGCAGACCAACCATGCACAGGTAAGTACTAAAGGGTAAAGGGAATCATAAGTCATTGTCCACCTGAATTGTCTCGGGAAAAAAAAATAAAGTACACAGAATTGCTAAGCTTTTTTCATTGATACCAGCTGGATTTCTGGTGCCAGTTTTTGAATCAGGTGAGATTCCATATCCTTCCTGTCTCTAGAGTCACTAGTTTTCATGAGCCACAAGCCCTTCACTCTTGCATTGTGCGCGGAATGGCTGAGGAGGTTGAAGTGCTTGGCTACTGGTTTGTCCTGTTGTATTTAATGTCAGCGAGGTGTTCCTTGAATCTGACAGTCAAAGTGTGTCCGGTCTCGCCGATGTAAAGTTTAGAACAAACGGTGCAGTGGATGATGTAGACCAAGTTAGTGGTTTGGCAGTTGAAGAATTTGGAGACAGTCATGCGTGAACTGGGTCCTTTCACTTCAATGGCAGTGCAGATGAAGGGGCAGGTCTTGCAGTTGGGCAGATTGCATGGGCTTGTGCCTACAGAAGATTGACGTCTGTGAGGCTGGAGACTGGAACGCACAAGCAAGTCACGGATAATCTTGTCCCGTTTGTAGGCAACTAGAGGGGGCTGGGGAAAAATTCTAGCTGAGTGGGCACAAGACTGAAGGATGTTCCAGTTGGTTTGGAGAATTTTGCGCACCTGGTGGACAGAAGGGTGGTAGAGCAGGCTGACAACAGGTCTGTCTCTGGTTGATTCCTGGGGTTTGGGTTCCAGAGCTTGTGGACGGGCGATGAGCTGGACTTTCTGGAGAGCACGATCAATGATGTCTTCGGGGTAGTGGCGATCAAGGAAGAACTGTTTCATTTCAAGGGCTTTTACGTTAAAGACAGAGTTCTCAGAGCAGAGTCTGCGGAGCCTCAAGAACTGAGAATAGGGTATGCTGGTTTTGGTACTGGGATTATGTGACGATCTGTAGTCGAGATAAGAGTGGGAGTCCGTAGGTTTGTAGTGGATGGAAGTGGAGAGTCCACTATCAGTGATGGAGAGATTCATGTCAAGGAAAGTGATGCACTTTTCAGATATTGCGTAGGTGAACTTGATAGCTGGATGAAAGTTCTGGACTGCTGTGATGAAGACATGGAGATCACTGATGGGCATGGAGGTAGCACCAAGTCCGTCATCGATGTAGCGTTTATAGAATTCAGGGATAGAACCATGGTATTGTTGCAGGAAGTTGTGTTCAAAGTATCCCATGAGAGAGAAGAGGAGGGGAAGGAGAGTGAGTGGAGGGTGAGGGTGTGATGGTATGTAGTGGGTGTGTTGCATATGAATGAAATGAACAAGAGAAAGCACAATAAATAAGATACAATATACTCGAAAAAGCATTTTAAATGACAAGGGGAGGGGGGGGGGGGGGGAGAAGGGGGTCAGCCGCCTAAAGCATCCGACCCAAGTCTGACCCAAGGGTAGGTTGCCCTACCCAAGCACCAAGGGGTGAGAGGGAAAACGGGAGAACCCCGAGAAAAAACCCACTAGCCAGACGCAGCTAAGAGCTGCAAGGCTCACCCCCCCCCCCCCACACACACACACACACGGAAAAAAAAAAAAGCTCTTGCCCGCGGGCAAAACACACACACACACACACACACACACACACACACACACACACACACACACACACACACACAACACACAAGTGCGCGCGCGCGCACGAACAAACACGCACGCACACATACCCACGCCAATAAGCGCACACATTGGGGGGGGGGGGGGGGGGGGGGGGGTAACAATGGGGAATAAATGGGTAAATGTACAAACAAGGCATACATTAAGGCATCTGGTGTAGCATAGGGAAGTAGGTGGTGCTATGGTGGCGCAACAGAAAAAAGGGCAAAAATAAGAGCATTAACGCAAAAGATAGATATGCGGTCATGATGAGAGGCGCTAACAAACACTCCAATGACAAAAAAAAAATATCTATATCATATATATACACACACTATACATATATATACAGATAGACAAAAAAATTATCTATACATATATATACACACACACACACCATATATATAATATATATATATATATATATATATATATATATAATATATATATATATATATAATATATATATATATATACACACACACACACACACATATATATATATATATATATTATATATATATATATATATATATATATATATATATATATATATATATATATATATATACACACACATATACATATATAACACACATATACATATATATATACACACACATATGCATATATATACACACACATATATATACATATATACACAAATATAATATATATACACACACATATATATATATATACACACATATATACATATATACATACACATATATATATATATATACAGATAGACAAAAAAAATTAAAAAGGGGAAGAGAAAGGAGGGGAGGGAGGGGAAAGGGGAGGGCCGGGGGGAAAGAAGGAGAGACATAAAGAGAGGACAAAAAGAGGGGCTAGAGGAAGGGTGGAAGTATGAGGAGGGCGGGGGGGAGGGGGTGGGGGGGGGGGGGGGGTGAGAGAGGAGAATAGTAGGGGTCGAAAGAGATGAGAAAGGAAAATAAAAAGGAAAAGTAAAGGAAGGAACGAAAGGGGGAAGGGCCTCGGGCGTAGAAAAGGAAAAGGAGGGGGAGGTGAGGGGGAAGAAGGGAAAGGGGGGGGAGGGGGGGTAGGGGGGGAAAAAGGGAAAAAAGGGGGGGGGGGGGGGGGGGGGGGGGGGGGGGGGGGGGAGTTTTTAATGGGGGGTGGAAGGTTGAATTTTGAGACGGGCGGGAGGGAATAAGAATACGAAAAAAAGGGAAGGGAAAAAATAAAGGAGGAGGGGGGAACCGGGGGGGGGGAAAGCTGTAGGTCCCCCCCCTTTTGAGTTGTTTCTTATTGCACTCACACCTGTGCTGCCGTTTTGGGCCCGAGCAGCCGACCAAAAAACAACCAGGCAAGCCCGTTGCCCCAAATGTTTGCCTGACTTGAGAGATCAAATGTTTCTTTTTTTTGTTTTATGAACGGTGTGGCTCTTCTTTCTCGTTTGGTTCTCATTTTTCGTCATTGCTGAGCTTTTCACCCCAAATCCTTGTCCCCCCAACGATTTTTGGATGTTTATTTCGCTTCCCTTTTTGAATTTGCCCTTGAAACAAAGATGGATGCCTGTTGCTTCCTTTTCTGACATTTGGCATTAAAAAACGTGGCTGCCCGATTCGGCTATCCTTTTTGACTTTGGATTGAAAACGATGGTTTCAGATTCTGTTCCTTTGCTGACTATGGGGATTGAACAAAAAGGGGATCAGATTTGCACCTTTTCTGAATTTTGGGATTGAACAACGATGGCATGCCTGATTTTTGCTATCCTTTGCGAATTTGGTTGAACAACGTGGCATGCATGTTTGCTATCCTTTTTTGATTTGGCATTGAACAACGATGGCATGTGATTTTGATCCCTTTTTTGACATTTTGGGAAAGAACAAAAGAGGCAGAATTTGCTATCCCTTTTTGGAAAATTTTGGATTGAAAACGATGGCTGTGATTTGTATCCTTTGGAATTTGGCATTGAAAAACGATGGGATGCCCGATTTGCATCCTTTGCTGACATTTGGCATTGAACAACGATGGCATGCATGATTCTGCTATCCTTTGCTGACATTTGGCATTGAACAACGATGGCATGCATGATTCTGCTATCCTTTGCTGACATATGGCATTGAACAACGTTTGGCAGCATGATTCTGCTATCCTTTGCTGATATTTGGCATTGACAACGATGGCATGCAGGATTCTGCTACCCTTTTGCTGACATTTGGCATTGAACAACGAGGGAAAGCATGATTCTTATCCTTTGGTACTTTGGCTTTTGCACAACGATGGCATCATGATTCTGCTATCCTTTGCTGCATTTGGCATTGAACAACGATGGCATGCATGATTTGCTTCCTTTGCTGACAATTGGCATTGAACAACGATGGCATGCCTGATTCTGCTATCCTTTGCTGACATTTGGCATTGAACAACGATGGCAATGCCTGATTCTGATATCCTTTGCTGGACATAGGGCATTGAACAACGTGGCATGCCTGATTCAAACTATCCTTTGCTGTAAAATTTGGATTGAACAACGATGGCATGCATGATTCTGCTATCCTTTGCTGACATATGGCATTGAACAACGATGGCATGCATGATTCTGCTATCCTTTGCTGACATTTGCATTGAACAACGATGGCATGCCTGATTCTGATATCCTTTGCTGACATTTGGCATTGAACAACGTTGACATGCATGATTCTGCTATCCTTTGCGACATTTGGCATTGAACAACGATGGCATGCATGATTCTGCTATCCTTTGCTGACATTTGGCATTGAACAACGATGGCATGCATGATTCTGTATCCTTTGCTGACATTTGGCATGAACAACGATGGCATGCATGATTCTGCTTCCTTTGCTGACATTTGGCATTGAACAACAGTTTCAAAGTGAGGGGACTACAGGCGGAGTCGAAACACATTTTAAAAGGAATCTGAAGTTTCTCCGCCAGTGAACAGGGGCAAACACATCACAAGAGAAAAAAACATTTTGACCACTCGGGCTTCTTCGGGCAAGACAGAAAACTTTCAGGACAATGAAAACAAACATTTTGACACTGGGGCTTTTCAGGCAAGACAGACAACATTCAGGACAATGAAAACAACCATTTTGGACCACTCGGGGCTTCATCAGGCAAGGACAGAAAACATTCAGGACAATGAACACGAAGAACGGACAGACACTTATCTCCTCAAATTCTGTGCAAAACAGATATCAAAACGATACTAAAGTTAAAAGCAGGTCGCTTTCTTTCCGTTAAAATCCAGTTATTTTATACGTCGTCTTCGGTGTACATGAGAACAGCATGGTCTATAAGGGCCACAGGTGAAAAAAACACAAGCCCTAAAGCCCTCTGTCTGGTAGCAGGTGTCAAGGGGGGGAGCAGCGTTGGTACGCCATCTCAGCCGAATTTGAAAAGATAAGTGATTGCTGGTTCTTCGTTTTCATCGTCTGAATGTTGTCTATATTGCCTGAAGAAGACCTGAGAGATCGAAAACGCGTGTGTTTGTCTTGTAATGTGTTTAAATCCATGTTAACGGCGGAAGTACTTAAAAATTCCTTTTAAAATTTAAAGTAAGTTATAGCGCCTAAATTTGACAAAACCCTCTTTTCACGTTCAGTGTTGATTCCCCAGAACCAGGACGATATCCATCTGTTCTAAAAAGGCGTTGTTTTCTACTTGACCTTTGTGTGACCCTTGTCGTCACCTAACGCTCCCTCTTTCCTGAAGAGGACTTTACACCACTGCAGGCATGTCGCTTTTCTGGGCGGTCAGTGGCGCTTGGTTTGATCCAAACCTACACGCACCTCATCGTCCAAGGCCCCTGCTGACGTCAGTGACGGCATGGGCGCGGGGCACCAAGCCCCCCGCTGACGTCAAATGACGGCATGGGGCGCGGGGCACCAAGCCCCCCTGCTGACGTCAGTGACGGCATGGGGCGCGGGGCACCAAGGCCCCCTGCTGACGTCAGAGACGGCATGGGCGGGGGCACCAAGCCCCCCTGCTGACTCAGAACGGAGGGGCGCGGGGCACCAAGCCCCTGCTGACGGTCAGTGACGCATGGGCGGGGCACCAAGCCCCCTGCTGACGTCAGTGACGGCATGGGCGCGGGGCACCAAGCCCCCCTGCTGACGTCAGTGACGGCATGGGCGCGGGGCACCAAGCCCGGCCCCTGCTGACGTCAGTGATGGCTGGGCGCCGGAAACCAGCATGAGGGAGCTGGCCGCTGTCTGCAGGGCGCCGGAATCACCACGTTTCGCCCAACGACAGCTCACATGACCTTGCCA
>CM031624.1:59461637-59464137 GCA_018398815.1 Conus ventricosus | reverse complement strand
AGGGACGAAGAGAGAAAGACAGCACCCGTTCTTGCCGACGTGGATGACGGTGACGTCAGAGATCAGTACCTCCCCCCACCTCCCTCCCCCACCCAAGACCCCACCTACGTGTACAGCTCCGCCATGCTCGCCCCACTCAGTGACGGAAGACTGGCTTACCCGAAAAGAAAATCAGCCAACGCCATCGCAGCAGCCTCGTCACGTGACCAGCCTCGTTCTGACCTGACTCGCCCTGCCGCGCGCTCTTGGCACACCCAGAAGCCGTCTGCAGCCAATGAGAAAGCAGGGGACGCGTCACGTGATGTATCGCCGACTGCTGACCACGGCAAAGACGTGTCGCTGACTGCAGACACCAGAGAGGAAGGGACACAGCTAAAGGAAGCTGACGATGGAGAACAGAGAGACCCCAGTTCTTTGCTCAGTGAACCAAACCAAGCTGACGATGGAGAACAGAGGGACCCCAGTTCTTTGCTCAGTGAACCAAACCAAGCTGACGATGGAGAACAGAGAGACCCCAGTTCTTTGCCTAGTGAACCAAACCAAGCTGACGATGGAAAACAGAGGGACCCCAGTTCTTTACCCAGTGAACCAAACCAAGCTGACGATGGAGAACAGAGAGACCCCAGTTCTTTGCCTAGCGGGAACCCTACAGACACAGAGGTCTCTCCCGTCGGTCCCCAAGCCAGGGTGTGCACTCCCAGACGGCGCTGGATGCTGTTGGTGCGGATGTGGAGTTGGTGCCAGTTCCACTGCGAACGGGGAACCTGTCTCTACTTGTACTGCACGTGCCAATGAGTCTCTTCAGGACAACTGCACAGTCTTCGTTGGTTGCTGGTTGAAAGAGGATTATTTTCAGGCGAAGAAGAAGAGGGGCACAAAGAGTCTGGAATTCCATGCGCCTCCAGTCAGAAATCAACACGAACGGAGAGTATTATTTTTTTGGTAATGGTTCTTCCGGCAGGGAGAAGGCATTACTATTTCTGGAATGCATGGGGACAGCATTAATGGGAGATTCTTTGTTGTTGTTGTTGTTGTTGTTGGTCCTGTTTAAAAAGATTTACCCTTTTGAAGTATTGCCCTTTAAGACAATGTGTACTTTGTTGTTATCAAGGATGAAGTAGACTTAATTTTTTTTATATAGATGGAACAAAGACTAAGGAGAAAATAGATTGTTTACACTCCGCCATCTTTTCTTTCTTTCTTTTTTTTAAATTTTTTTTTTAAATTTTAATTTTATTTTATATTTTTAGTACCTATCATTGACGCAAATATGTATATGTTGGAGAACCAGATTCGTTGAATTTTGTAAACTACCTTGTCATTGGTCGGAAGAATCTGCTGTATTGACCTTTTGCAGGGTCATGGTTGCGTTGGTGAGCAATTAAAAAAAAAAACCCGTGAGATGTTGTAGCTCTTAACTGTGGGGCTAGTAGCGAGACACGGTCTACCCCCCCCCCCCTTCCCCTCCCCTCCCCAGAAACCTCCCCCATTTCTTTGTTTTCCATCCACCTCCATCCGCACCTTCAGTGGATCCCCCCCCCCCCCCCCCCCCGACCCCCCTTTCATCCCCAGTAATTACACTTTGTCATGTACGGGTCACTTCACACAGACACAAACGCGAGCACACACGCACACGCGCGCGCGCACGCACACACACACACACACACACACACACACACACACACACACACACACACACACACACACACACACACACACACGTCTAAAAAACACTATTTTGTGAAAAGACGCTAAATCAAACAAAACACACACACTGCATGGTGAGTATGAGTCAGTTTCAGAAAAAAAAAAAAACAGTGGGAAAAAATAGAATGGAGGCCCCCCCCCCCCCCCCCCCCCACCGTTTAAAATAGAAGAAAGAAAGAAAAAGAAAGAAAGAAAGAAAGAAAGAAAAAGCAGAAGACAAAAAGTGGGGGGAAATATTAGAAGCTGGAGGACCCAACCAAAAAAACAAAAAAAAAAAAGGGAAAAAAAAAGAACCCCCCCCCCCCCCCCCGAAGAGGTCACTTACAGACATCCTCTGACCCCCTTCCCTCCTCCACACATCCTCTGACCCCTTCCTTCCTCCACACTTACACCTATCCCCTAACCCCCCACATGTGTCTCCCCTCCCCCCACCCTACCTCACCCCAGCCCCCTCCCAGCTCACTTTCAAAGACCCCCACCCCCACTCTTCTCCATCCCCGTCCCCTACCCCGCTCTCCCTTCACCTCTTTCCCCCTTTCCCCTCCACCCCTCCCCCTCCACCCCTCCACCTCCACCCCCTTCCCGTAGTCATGATCTGTAGCTCTTCATTACAAAGTTTAGATTTGTGCTCGACGGTGTTGCTGGCATTGACGTGAATGGGTTGTTGTTGCTGCGTTCTGCCTCTGGCTTGACTGTGTTGCTGGCATTGACGTGAATGGGTTGTTGTTGTTGCGTTCTGCCTTTGGCTTGACGGTGTTGCTGGCATTGACGTGAATGGGTTGTTACTGTTGCG
>CM031624.1:59454137-59456637 GCA_018398815.1 Conus ventricosus | reverse complement strand
TATTTCCCTCCAGTATACGACAAGGGAAGTTCCAACGGTCACGTAAATACCGCAATATATATACGTGAAGGGCTTCAGTATAACATAAGTGCATCACCAATCCCCAATTCTGTCAGTGATGTACGTGCATGCGTAGCCAATATAAAACTTGGTAATTCTTTTACAATGCATGTTATGTCAGTATATTTTCCTAAAGGCCCGAATGATCAGAATTCTGACTGGTTACGCGCTATTCAAGATCAACATTGTAATAAGTGGTTAATAGCGGGTGACTTTAATGCTCACTCGCCCTTCTGGGAAAATGATTGTAACACAGTTACCAGTAATCGTCTTGTTGAAAACATCGTAGATAGTTCATTCCACCTTTTAAAACGATGGCAGTATCACCCGGATCCCAGATATATCCAAACATAGAGCTACAGCTATAGACCTTTCCTTTATCTCACAGAACTTGCTCCATCTTGTACATGGGAAACATGTAAAGATACGTTAGGTAGCGATCATTTGCCTATAATTATGACCATTGTTAAAGAAAATATTCAGGGTAATAATGATGTACATGATACTCCAGTGAAATACAACTATAAGTGTGCAGACTGGGATAAATTTCAAACTATTCTAGCTTGTCAAAACTTCGATAAATGTATGCAAGAGCATACTGACATGCAATATTCAGAATTCAAGGATGCAGTTATTTTGGCAGCTAATTCATCAATCCCAAGACTACAAACCACAAAACAGTCTAAACATGTAGGGAATATCTGGTGGACTAATGAATGTGAACAAGCTGTTAATTTAAAAAAAAAAAGACAAATATAAGGAGTACATTAAGGCGAAAACAGAAAAAAATCTAGATGAAAATTTACGCAAACAGTTAATAGAAGAAAGTCATATGGAAATGAAGAAAGCAAAGACACACAGTAATAATGTAGTAGCCAAGCAAAACGGCTATATTGGAATTCTTTTGCACAAAGGAAGTTACAGATAATAAAGACTTAAATAAGGTTTGGAACAAAGTGAAATGCATGAAAAATGGAATTAGACTCCCAAGCTTTCCAATAGAATCTAATGAGAATAAGTTTCCTTCTGATGGAGAAAAGGCGGAAACCTTCGTGGATATGTTTTTCTATGAATAGTAAATCAGACGGTCTGTCCTCAAACTGTAAAATATATAGAGAAAAAGAACAATTGCAGCCTCTCTATTCAGACCTCTTCCTGATAATGATCTCTCTATTAATGCACCGATAACAATCAGAGAGTTGAAAAGTGCAATATATGGTATCAGCAACAAAAATGCTCTGCTGGTCTTGATATTGTGAGCAATGAAATGTTAAAACATCTCCCTGATAACTGCATTGTTTTCCTACATCATATAGTTCAGAATTGCTGGGAACATGGCGTTGTTCCTCAAATATGGAAAGATTCAATAGTCGTTCCAATTTTAAAACCTGGAAAACCTATGAATGACAAAACAGCTACCGCCCTATAGCTCTCACTTCCCATTGTGGTAAACTTGTAGAAAAAATTGTTTTAAATAGGCTCATGCACTTTTGTGAAAAGAACAATGTAATACCAATTAATCAAGCTGGATTTATGAAAGGAAGATCTACAGTTGAGCACTTGGTTAAATTATCTACTCAAATAAAGCGTCAGTTTGCTCGTAGGAAAAGTATACTCGCTACCTTCTTTGATGTTAAAAAAGCCTATGACCAAGTCTGGCACAGGCGCTTGTTATACAAACTGAAACTGATTGGAATATCTGGAAACATGTACAATTATATTAAATCATTTTTAAATAATAGAAGTATGTTAGCCAGAGTAGGAAGAAGACACTCAACACTCAGAAATCTAGACATGGGAATTCCGCAAGGTTCAGTATTAGCACCTATTCTTTTTAACATCCTTATTCACGACCTCCCAAAAGCAGTCTCCAAAAATGTCGTTCTAGTGCAATACGCAGATGATATCTGTATGTGGATGCAAGTAACTCTGAAAAGTCAACTCCACAAAGAGCACAGAATTATGTTAGAAGACTATATCAAAGAGATTTAGATAGCATAGGGAACTATATGAGATAAAATGGTCTGTCCTTGTCCACTGAAAAAACAAATATGATGTTGTTTAATGCAGGAAGCAATCCAGAAAATTTACCAGTCTTCAAACTTCTAGGGGAACCTTTAGAATATAAGCAAAGTATCAAATTTTTAGGACTTTTCTTTACTCCAAAACTATCTTGGAATGTTCATTTTGAATATATATTAACAAAGGCTAGGAAAAGTTTGAATTTACTAAAGATCATAAGCAGACTACCCTGGGGAATGGATTCAAAAACTCTACTTCATCTTTCTATTGCTCTTGTCAGATCAAAACTTACATATGGTCAAGAAGTGTATTTTAGCGCTCCAAAATTTCTTCTAAAAAAATTACAAAGTTTGGATTGCAAAGCCATTAAATTTGCTCTCTGTATCCCGATGCATGCCTCAAACGCAAAGACATATAG
>CM031624.1:59441637-59449137 GCA_018398815.1 Conus ventricosus | reverse complement strand
TATTCAGCTGCTTCTGAAAGACAGTAAAGCATGTGAACATTTTTCTTAAAAAACATTTATATACAAGCCGTTTGGCAAACAATATAATCAAGTCGAAAATGCTATCTATATGGTTATCCACATTAAGAATTACCAGTTCACGTGCAATCTTTACATTATAAGCATTTTCACATTTTTCATGGGATTTTTGTTTCTTTTTTCTTTTTTTTTGTTTGTATCCAAAGTCCACTGGAGTGGTTGGTTCACTAAATACTGATACTTCGGCGTACACTCTCACGTGTCCGTTACTTCCCCTGGAGTCACGGGTTCGCTGAATACTGATATTTCGGTATACATTATCATATTCCCTTAATTTGACTGGAATAGTTGGTTCACATGTCCGTAATTTACCTGGAGTAGTTAGTTCACTAAATACTCACATTTCAGTATATAGTCTCAAGTCTTTGTCTTCCAAATGGAGTAGTTGATTCACTAAATACTGATATTTCAGGGTACACTCTCACGTAATTTAACTGGAGTAGTTAGTTCACTAAATACTGATATTTTAGGATACACTATCATGTAATTTAACTGGAGTAGTTGAATCACCAAATACTGATATTTCAGTATACACTATCACGTAAATTCCCGGGAGTAGTCAGTTCACTAAATACTGATATTTCAGTATACATTATCACGTAATTTACCTGGAGTAGTTTGTTTACTAAATATAGAAATTTCAGGCTAAACTATCACGTAATTTACCAGTAGTAGTTAGTTCACTAAATACTGATATTTCAGTATACACTATCATGTGATTTACCCGGAGTAGTTGGTTCACTAAATACTGATGTTTCATTATACACTATCACGTACTTTACCTGTGAGAGCTGGTTCCACTAAATACGGATAATTCAGGATACATTATCACGTAATTTGCCCAGAACGATCAGTTTACTAAATACTGATAGTTCAGTATAGACTCTTACGTAATTAACTTGGAGTAGTTGATTCACTGAATACTGATATTTCAGGGTACACTATCACATAATTTACCTGGAGTAGTTAGTTCACTAAACACCGATATGTCAGGGTACACTACCACGTAATTTACCTGGAGTAGTTGGTTTACTAAATACTGATATTTCAGGGTACACTATGACGTAATTTACCGGTAGTAGTTAGTTAACTAAATACTTATTTTTCATTATAGACTATCACGTAATTTACCTGGCGTAGTTGGTTTACTAAATACTGATATTTCAGTATACACTATCACGTAATTTCTCCGGAGTAGTAAGTTAACTAAATACTGATATTTCTGTATAGACTATCACGTAGTTTACCTGGAATAATTAGCCCATGAAATACCGATATTTCAGTACACGCTATCACGTAATTTACCTGGAGAAATGAGTTCACTAAATGCTGATATTTCAGTATCCACTATCACCTGTCCATAACCCCAATGTCCAGGCGATGTCAGCAGTCCCGCTAGCCCTTCAGCTTGATCACACCAGCTGTGCGTGTCAAGGTCTGCTATGCCTATCCGTCATGGTCATTCACTTTATTTCACATCACTGTATATCTTGTTTATAACTCCTACCACTACACCAATCACAAAGGCTGTTATGTTACGTATTACTGATGCTGCCTTTCCCTTTGTCTCATGGGAGAATGGTATCCCAGGAATGCATCATTTCTCTCTCTCTTTCTCTCTCTCTTTCTCTCTCTCTCTCTCTCTCTCTCTCTCTCTCTCTCTCTCTCTCTCTCGTGTGTGTGTGTGTGTGTGTGTGTGTGTGTGTGTGTGTGTGTGTGTGTGTGTGTGTGTGTGTGTGTATGCGTGCGTGCATGCGTGCGTGCGTGCGTGCGTGCGTGTGTGTGTGTGTGTGTGTGTGTGTGTGTGTGTGTGTGTGTGTGTGTGTGTGTGTGTGTGTGTGTGTGTGTGTGTGTGTGTGTGTGTGTCTTTGTGTCTCTGTCTCTGACTGTCTGTCTCTGACTGTCTGTCTGCCTGTCTGTGTGTCTGTGTGTCTGTCTGTCTCTGTTTCTCTGTCTCTGTCTCTGTCTTCTGTCTGTCTGTCTGTCTCTCTCTCTCTCTCTCTCTCTCTGTCTGAGCACGCGCGCGCGTGTGTGTATGTATGTATGTATGTATGTGTGTGTGTGTGTGTGTGTGTGTGTGTGTGTGTGTGTGTGTGTGTGTGTGTGTGTGTGTGTGTGTGTGTGTGTGTGTGTGTGTGTGCGTGGTGTGTGTGTGTGTGTGTGTGTGTGTGTGTGTGTGTGTGTGTATGTGTGTGTGAGTGCGTGCGTGCGTGTGTGCGTGCGTGCGTGCGTGCGTGCGTGCGTGCGTGCGTGTGTGTGTGTGTGTGTGTGTGTGTGTGTGTGTGTGTGTGTGTGTGTGTGTGTGTGTGTGTGTGTGTGTGTGTGTGTGTGTGTGTGTGTGTGTGTGTGTGTGTGTGTGTGTGTGTGTGTGTGTGTGTGTGTGTGTGTGTGTGTGTGTGTGTTTTAAGCAGAACAACGACATGAATATGAACCAACCATTGGTTTGTACAAACACTATGTGTTTGAAATAAGTATGCCCATGTCAAAGTATGTTTACATGACAAATGTGTACTTCTTGTATGACTGACTGCAGATATTGCTTGGCAAAACAAAAGAGTCCCACGATACTCAATTGACTCAGCAGTAGTGCAGTGTCTGCTCCGGTGGGTTGCCGACGTTGACTGGTTCCTGTGGACTGCTGGTGCCAGGGCTGTGGCTGTGGGCAAGAGAATCAGAATGAGCGGTGTAGGTGTAATGTTCCTGAGGTGGCACAGAAGATGGGACCAAAAAAAAAAAAAAAGGAAAAAAAAAAAAAGGGAAAAGAAAAAAGGGCCCCACAACGGGCCTTTCAGATCGACTGTTCCGGGAGTGTTCCACGTGACGTGTGTGATTCTTAGACAACCCAGATCTTCTCATATCACTCCCTTACTTCTTTCTCTTCAGTGGCGGCCGGTAGAAAAACGAATAGTCTACAAACTGTCCTTACTCTGCTTTAAATCTTTGAATGGCTTAGCTCCTTCCTATTTTTCTGATCTCCTTCACCTCTATGTTCCTTCTAGGAAGTTGCGCTCTTCTGCCAAAACACTCTGCACATGTTGATGAATTCTTTTGGTTCTTGTATACAGTGTATGTGGTTTACATAGGTCTTCTTCTAGTGCAGAACGTGATTAGTTCCATCTTGATAGACCCTGGGTTTTAATTGATGTTTTTGTGATCATGTGTACAAATGGTACCACTATATTAAGGAGACGAAAATTTGCAAAATAGAGTGATACTAACTATGGGCTTTGGACCTGTGGAGAGATCACTGATGTGATAATATGGTATACAAGAGGTTAAGCACAAAATCAATGGGATTTAAAGTATGTTCTCTAAACTGTAACGGACTTAACGATTTTAAAAAAGGAAGGATGTGTTTGAATTCCTAAGAAAGCAGAACAATAATATATGTTTTTTATAGGAAACTCATCTTCCATCTAAGCAAGAAAATTTTATTAGGTCAAATTGGTGTTCCTCAGTATGGTTGGCAGGGGCTGAAACAAATAAAAATGGAGTAGCAATTCTATTTAATAATAACTTTGAACACAAAGTACATAATGTGGTTCAAGATCCGGAAGGACAGTATCTTCTTCTAGATGTAGAGTTTCTAAAAAATCGTGTAACACTAGCCAGTATATATGGGCCCTGCGCTGGAGATAATCCAGATTTTTTTTAATACGTTGAATGCCATTCTAGAACAGTTCGGTAATGATAACTTAATTTTGGGAGGGGATTGGAATGTGGTTCCAGATGGAAAACTTGATGCAAGAAATTATTCTAACGAACCAAACAGACCTAGAACTCGGAAAGCAGTAAAGGATCTGATGGCAGCTCATGATTTGATTGATGTTTTCAGAACATTGCACCCAAATGTGAACAAATATACATGGCGCAAATTCAATACTGTAAAGCAAAGTAGGTTGGATTATTTTGTAATTTCAGAATCCCTACTGTCTGAAGTGAGTGGTTCTAGTATTGGATGTAGCTACCGCTCTGACCATTCTATTATTGATGTATGTTTTAGGGTTGAAGTATTGGATGTAGCTACCACTCTGACCATTCTATTATTGATGTATGTTTTAGGGTTGAAGTATTGGATGTAGCTACCGCTCTGACCATTCTATTATTGATGTATGTTTTAGGGTTGAAGTATTGGATGTAGCTACCGCTCTGACCATTCTATTATTGATGTATGTTTTAGGGTTGAAGTATTGGATGTAGCTACCGCTCTGACCATTCTATTATTGATGTATGTTTTAGGGTTGAAGTATTGGATGTAGCTACCGCTCTGACCATTCTATTATTGATGTATGTTTTAGGGTTGAAGACAGAAAAAGAGACAGGCAATTCTGGAAATTCAATAACTCTTTGTTAAAATATAAAAAAATATGTACATGAAGAGAAAAAAGTAATATTAGAGTTATAAAAAAATATGCGCTACCTGTATATAAGCCTGAGGACATTGACAAGATGCCTAATGATACGCTTCAGTTTACAATCACTGATCAATTATTCTTTGAAATGCTGCTATTAAAAGTACGTGAGAAAACAATTTCCTACTCATGCTATACACAAAAAAACCTGACTCAACACGGGAAATGGAACTCGAAACTAGAATTTCTGACTTCAGTTAAAGTGTTAATGAAGAAAATTTAGATGAATTAGAGCAATTGAAGTTAGAACTACAAGAACTGCGAGAAACGAAAACTGAAGGCATAATTATCAGATCTAGAGTTAAATGGATTCAAGAGGGGTAAAAGCCAAGTCGATACTTTTGTAATTTGGAAAGTAGGAATTTTGTAGACTGCTCAATGAGTTTTCTTGAATGTAACGAGGGTAAGATTATTTCTGATCAAACAATATCTTAAAAGAAGATGAAGGCTATGAACAGCCATATTCAGATCAGGATCTAAGGAATGTAGATCTTGATCAAATTATCAGGGATGCCAATAAACTAACACAAGAAGAAAGAAATCAGCGGGAAGGACCATTGACCCTAAATGAAATCGGGGTAGCGTTAAAGAATATGAATAATAACAAGAGTCCTGGATCTGATGGCTCTACGGTAGAATTTTATAAATTTGTCTTTGCAGATATAGGTACCTTTTTGGTCAGATCATTAAATGATGGGTTTGAGAAACAATGTATGTCAGTTACACAAAGACAAGGGGTGATTAATTTTATTCCCAAGGACGATAAACCAAAACAATATTTGAAAAATTGGAGGCCAATTTCCCTATTGAACACTGCGTACAAAATTGCCTCGGCCTCAATAGCTAACCGAATAAAATATATTTTGCCAAAAATAATCCATGATGTTCAAAAGGGTTTCATGAGCGGGCGTTACATTGGTGAAAATATTAGAAAAAATCAATGACGTACTACAGTATACAGAAGAAGAATGTATTCCGGGTTTGCTTCTCAGTATAGATTTTGAAAAGGCATTCGATAGTATCTCCTGGTCTTTTTTGAATAAAGCACTAATGTTTTTCAATTTCGGACCGGATATGATAAAGTGGATTTCCACCTTTTACAATAATATAATATCCTGTGTGTCTGTAAATCGACAATACTCAAAGTGGTTTCCAGTCAGACGTGGAATGCGGCAGGGGGACCCCTGCTCACCTTACTTGTACCTAATTGGAGCAGAGGTTCTGTCACTTCTTATTGGACAAAATCATTACATTAAAGGCATTAAGGTAAGAAGGCAGGAGGTCCTCCTGTCGCAGTTCGCAGACGACACTAATATAAGTCTTGATGGGTCCGAAAAATCATTCAAAGAAACTATAAAAATATTAAGATTCTTTGCCCAGATGTCCGGTCTAAAAATTAATAATGAAAAAACAAACATAGTCTGGATCGGCAGTATGAAACACTCACGCATACGATACCTCTGTAATTAAAACTTTTGCTGGAATCCAGGGACTTTTAGAATATTGGGTATTCAGTTTTGCTTAGACCTGAAAAGAATGACCGAAATAAACCATCATGGAAAATTACACAATATCAGAAGATTATTCGGTAGATGGAATAAGAGGGATCTTTCTCCACTAGATAGGATAACAATTATGAAAGCACTAGTCATGTCAAAACTTACTTACATTTTAATAAATAACAACCATACATTGAGGGACAGACATGTTGTATTTGTTAAACAATGGTTTGACGAACATATTCTATTTATCCACCAATTGTTCGATGTACATAATAATAAATTTCTTACCTTTAGAGAGTTTAGTGATCTCTACCCAAATCTCAATAGAACAAGTTTTCTGTTGTACAATGGTATTATAAATGTTATAGTGCCGTATCAACAAAAGTTTGGAATTAAGTTTGATTCTAAGAACCGAAAAGCAGACACAACAGTTTGGAAATCTATCAAAGAAAGAGGAAAGAGTGTCCAATCTATACTTATGAGGTCAGATGTTCGTTCTTCAGCAGCCTTAAAGTGGAACAGTGTTTTGAAGATCTCAGCTGGTTAAATATTTTCAAACAATGTAGTAAGTTTCATGACATAAAGCTGAAATGGTTCCAGATGAGGGTATTACATCGTCTATTGCCCACCAGAAAATACCTGTATGACTGTAAAATTGTCGAAGATTCAATATGTAATTTCTGTCAAACAGAAATTCAGACAATACAACACCTGTTATGGGATTGTGATATTGCTAACAAATTTTGGAATGACCTTAACCAAATTTTTGCTTCCAGTTGTCAACACTGTGGTTTTTGGACTCTGTGAGATACCTTGATCATAATTGGCTGTAAAGAAGGTATTGAAACAGATTTTGGACTCAGTTACATCTTGTTACTGGCTAAGCATTACATATTTAAAGTATCCATGACTAATGCAATGCCAAGTACTCAAGGTTTTCTTTGCATGCTGAAACAGAGATGCTCCAACCTTAGATATATGCACTCTTTGGATGGTACATTGGCACAGCACAGTGAACAGTGGTTTTTGTATCAGGGCCTGTTTTGATGAACCTTTTGCTCGAGTCCTTTGGACGCTTGTGTGGCAGTGGTTTTGGTCGCGTGGCCTTCCTCGGGTGGATGGGGGAGCAGGAGCTGCCGCGTACAATACTGTGCGCGGTGGTTCTTGTTCCCTCGTCTGCCTAGGGGGGGGGGGGGGGGGGGGGGGGGGGGGGCCGTGCGGCCAATACCGGAGGATTCAGATGGGTGTAAATTGTCACTCCTTCCGGAAGTCGGCTATTAGTGGCTTTCTATATTTTCCCTTTTGAAATGTGTTTCATTTCACATGATTTAAATACCGGATGTGTAACCACTCGCATTTTTGTTGTTGTTGTTGATAATTTGATTTATTTATTCATTTATTTATATATTTTTTTGTGACTTCTGTTTCGACAGGGTTTCCCTCCTCCTCCTTGGTTGAGGAGGGGGTTTCAACTGTGTGTGTGTGTGTGTGTGTGTGTGTGTGTGTGT
>CM031624.1:59431637-59436637 GCA_018398815.1 Conus ventricosus | reverse complement strand
GAAAACGGCACTGTGTATGACCCCTTGGCCTTCCCTGTGTCCAATGGAGTGACGCAAGGATGTGTCCTGGCACCAACCCTGTTCAGCCTCATGTTCGCCACAATGCTGTTCTCTGCTCTCTCTAGTACCAACGCAGGGGTCACTGTCCGCTACAGATGTGATGGCCGCTTCTTCGACTTAAGGCGCATAAAGGCCAGAACAAAAGTTCTTGAGGCCCTTGTGAAAGATTTCCTGTTTGCCGATGACTGTGCACTCGCAGCACTCAACGAACCAGACCTGCAAGAGCTTGCCAGTTGCTTGTCTGCAGCAGCAAAGGCCTTTGGCTTGACGATTAGCCTGCGGAAGACAGAAGTGATGCTCCAACCAGCACCCGGCCTCTTTCCTCCAGAACCAAAGATCGTGATCGAGGACACGACCCTGAACAATGTTGACAGCTTCACCTACTTGGGGAGCTCCTTGTCTTCATCGTGTGGCTTGGATAAAGAGGTGTTAAACAGACTGGCAAAAGCAGGAGCTTCCTTCGGCAGGTTTTGGAACAGTGTGGGGAGAGCGTGGCATCACTCTAAGTACCAAGCTGGCAGTCTACAGAGCAGTTGTTGTCACCTCGCTGCTCTATGGCTGTGATACCTGGACACTGTACAGGAGACAACTGAAGACTCTGCATCAGTTCCACCTCCGCTGCCTGCGTAAGATTATGGGCATCTCCTGGAGGACAGGATTTCCAACACAAAAGTCGAAAAGCAAAGATGCCTGGTATCGAGGCGCTGATCATGAAAGTGCAGTTGAGGTGGGTTGGGCATGTGGTACGGATGGACGACACACGACGTCCAAAACTAGTCTTCTTCTCTGAGCTGGCAGATGGAACAAGGAACACTGGGTGGCCACTCAAACGCTTCAAGGACTGCCTGAAAGTATCACTGGCGGCCTGTGGCATCCCGCTTCAGGGCTGGGAAACACTTGCCACAGACCGCAGTGCCTGGCGACTTGCTGTCCACAAAGGAGTAAACAGCTTCGAAGAGAAGCGTTTGGAGGAATTGGACCAGAAGCACCAAGCCCGCAAAGAGAGGAGACCTGACCCAATGACATCTGTCGCATGCCCAGAGTGCGGACGTATCTGTATGTCCAGCTTTGGCTTGCGCTCACACATGCGGAGTCACTGACGTCTTCGTCGACCACGACGGACATCCATGATGGCAATTATTGTTATTATCATTAAGACACACAACACTCAGGACAACGAAAATGAAGAACGACAAATCATTTACTTTGCCAAATTCGGCGTCAGATGGATGCCAATTTTGCGCCGAATTTGACTATATAAGCGATTGCTCGTTCTTCATAGCGGTTGTCCCGAGTGTTTTTTTTTTTTTAAATTCTTTTTTTATTTCTATCTTGTCTGAAGAAGACCTAAGAGGTCAAAACGCGTCGTGTTTTGTTTTGTAAATCATTTGTCCATGTTAAGTATCGGAGTTAGATACCTTTTAAAATTTGTTTCCATTTCCGACTGCGGTCACCTCCCTTTGCAGCTGTCCTTGGCGGATGTCTTGTTCCTAGAAACACTGGGCATGTCATGATTGATCTGATAGCTATGATCTTAGAAACACTGGGCATGTCATGATTGATCTGATAGCTATGATCTTAGAAACACTGGGCATGTCATGATTGATCTGATAGCTATGATCTTAGAAACACTGGGCATGTCATGATTGATCTGATAGCTATGATCTTAGAAACACTGGGCATGTCATGACTGATCTGATAGCTATGATCTTAGAAACACTGGGCATGTCATGATTGATCTGATAGCTATGATCTTAGAAACACTGGGCATGTCATGATGGATCTGATAGCTATGATCTTAGAAATACTGGTTCTGTCATGATGGATCTGACAGTTATGATCTTAGAAACACTGGGCATGTCATGTTTGATCTGACAGTTATGATCTTAGAAACACTGGGCATGTCATGATTGATCTGACAGGTAAGATCTTAGAAATACTGTCCTGTCATGATTGATCTGACAGTTAAGATCTTAGAAACACTGGGCATGTCATGATTGATCTGACAGTTATGATCTTAGAAATACTGGTCCTGTCATGATTGATCTGACAGTTATGATCTTAGAAACACTAGGCATGTCATGATTGTTCTGACAATTAGCATCCTGACTGTTGGGAAGAAGGACGGGGCAGAGACTGCTGGAATGAAGGACGGGGCAGAGACTGCTGAGAATAAGGACGAGGCAGAGACTGCTGAGAAGAAGGACGAGGCAGAGACTGTTGGGAAGAAGGACGAGGCAGAGACTGTTGGAATGAAGGACGGGGCAGAGACTGCTGGAATGAAGGACGAGGCAGAGGCTGTTGGGAAGAAGGACGGGGCAGAGACTGTTGGGAAGAAGGACGAGGCAGAGACTGTTGGGAAGAAGGACGAGGCAGAGACTGTTGGGAAGAAGGACGGGGCAGAGACTGTTGGGAAGAAGGACGGGGCAGAGACTGTTGGGAAGAAGGACGGGGCAGAGACTGTTGGGAAGAAGGACGGGGCAGAGACTGTTGGGAAGAAGGACGGGGCAGAGACTGTTGGGAAGAAGGACGAGGCAGAGACTGTTGGGAAGAAGGACGGGGCAGAGACTGTTGGGATGAAGGACGGGGCAGAGACTGCTGCTCTGGGTGTCCCGGAAGCTGCTGGCAAAAGGCAGATCTGAGACTTGTTGCCATCCTGGACCTCATTGCGGCAGTCGACGCGTTCTGTCTCTCCACCCTTCGTAGCGGAGTGGACCCGTCCTTAGACTTCAATGTTCTGTCTCTCCACCCTTCGTAGCGGAGTGGACCCGTCCTTAGACTTCAATGTTCTGTCTCTCCACCCTTCGTAGCAGAGTGGACCCGTCCTTAGACTTCAATGTTCTGTCTCTTCACCCTTCGTAGTGGAGTGGACCCGTCCTTAGACTTCAATGTTGTGCCTCTCCACCCTTCGTAGTGGAGTGGACCCGTCCTTAGACTTCAATGTTGTCATCTTGCTCATCCTCACAGCTACGTTGTTTCAATGTTGCCACAATAACTAAAATTTCCATTGAACTTTACTCTTAGTATGCACCCTTTTTTGCCGATGACTTTTTACATTGATAGGATAGCTGAAGGAATAACCTAAATCAAATCAGCACGGACACTACTGTTGAACTATGTTGATAGTGCTGTAGAAATGTTGAACTATGTTGGTAGAGCTGTAGAAATGTTGAACTATGTTGGCAGAGCTGTGGAAATGTTGAAGTATGTTGATAGTGCTGTAGAAATGTTGAACTATGTTGATAGTGCTGTAGAAATGTTGAACTATGTTGATAGTGCTGTAGAAATGTTGAACTATGTTGATAGTGCTGTAGAAATGTTGAACTATGTTGATAGTGCTGTAGAAATGTTGAACTATGTTGATAGTGCTGTAGAAATGTTGAATGTTGAACTATATTGATAGTGCTGTAGAAATGTTGAACTATGTTGATAGTGCTGTAGAAATGTTGAACTATGTTGATAGTGTTGTAGAAAAGCTGGCACTCGGAAGTGAGCTACTTTACGTTCAGCTGGAAATGCCCGGCATTTTTATATCTTCATTTTCTTTTTCTTTTCTTTTTTGTTACTGTCCCATTTTCTGTGCCAACTCAGTGGCATTGCACCCACGCCGCATTGCACTGCTGCCGAGTCACTCTGAGGGTGTTCAGTGGCGCCTGTTCTGATCCAACACACGCAGGACAGCGCCTACCAAGCCCCCTACTGACCACAATCATTACTTAGTTGCGGAGGGCGCCACCCCTTCTGTCCGACAGCCCCTGTGAATTTGTTTATACCGATGACCCTGTCGGAATCAATCCAAGGCCACAGACGTGGAGAGGTGAAACTGAGGTCGCCATGAGAGCAGGGCATGAAGGTCAACAGAATTTGATTCTTTTTTATGCTGATCGATGGGAATGAGGATGATAAAGATGATGCTACGGATTTCCATTCCGGTCTGAGACTACATGACAGGGCTGTACTCTACGCTTCCTTTCATAAATAATCCGGCGTCAACCAGGTCCGAGAGATACACATAGCTGCAGTGTTGGCCAGGAAATTTGAACACCACTCTCAGAGACACATCCGTTAAGTGGATGAAACTCGACTGTGTGGTCCCAGTCTTCCCAACTGAGCCCGTAGCAAACTCAACTCTGGGTAGGAGCCGGTCGGGACCAAAACAAAAACAAAAAAATTCCCACATGACTCTGATGGGAATCGAACCAACGACCTCCGAGCCAGGAGTCCGCGACGCTAACCACTTCGCCACGGCTTCTGGTATTGTTTGTTGACTACGTGCCAAACGGAAGCAACGGGCTGCGTTGTACGCTTGTCTGATGAGGGAAGCAGGCGAGCCTTCGTACATGACCAGTACTGTGCAAATCATGGGCTCAGTACTGACAAGGAGCAAGCATCGCCATGCAATGCATGCTGGCATTCAAACTCTCTACCCTGACAGAAACCAGTCCAGCCAACTGACGGAAACCGGTCTATTGTCGTATCACTTCTTGTTCAGCGGTCGGTCAATTGCAACAACAACAGCAACAACAACAACATGAATAATAACAAAGAAACAATATTTGTAAAGAGGCACTTAGTTGTTGACTACTCATTGTGCCTTCAATGTATTTTCTCTGAAAGACGAAAGACAAATAGGGATTGCGTCTGTGCACCATCCTATCTCTTCCTTCAAGTCTACACGGTCTATTTTAAGTCTACACACTGACACCAAACAGTCTGGTGTTTCAGCGAGATCTTGAGTCACTGAAGTCAAGCTCCCGTTGGAACATCAACATGGCGGTCATGAGGCTATGTCACGTGGGGCATGGCAACAAGGGAGGTCACTTCCATCGCTTCCTAGGCGGTCTTCAGCTGAAAGTCCGAGTCCACAGTTACAGTTTATGCCCAAACCGCTATATATTCTCTATTGCACCCAAAGCTGCACCTGGCCTTTGTCAGAAGAT
>CM031624.1:59366637-59426637 GCA_018398815.1 Conus ventricosus | reverse complement strand
AATCAGCATTCGTTTGCTGTTATGGTCGCGTAATTACCTCACTATGGGAGCAAGAGTTACCCTACTTGTTAACTTTTTTAAAATTTTTACCGCACACTGTTCCCTGTCTTATTTACGATTTACTTTCATACCAATGACACGGAGCTTACCTGTGTTTTTGTTTCTCTTCGGACGTGTCTTATATTTGGCTGTATTCAAGATTTACTTTCATACCAATGACACGGAGCTTACCTGTGTTTTTGTTTCTCTTCGGACGTGTCTTATATTTGGCTATATTCAAGATTTACTTTAATACCAACGACACGGAGCTTACCTGTGTTTTTGTTTCTCTTCGGACGTGTCTTATATTTGGCTATATTCAAGATTTACTTTCATACCAATGACACGGAGCTTACCTGTGTTTTTGTTTCTTCGGACGTGTCTTATATTTGGCTATATTCAAGATTTACTTTCATACCAATGACACGGAACTTACCTGTGTTTTTGTTTTTCTTCGGCCGTGTCTTATATTTGGCCATATTCAAGATTGAAAGTCTGTGCCAGTCTTAAATAAATGTTACTTTGTTTTTGAACATTTCTCCGATTAATGTTGTTGGACAGAGGACAGAACCAACGACCGTATCCAAGAGCAGGGGACCACACCGGCAGGACCACAGGGACCCCTCTTGGCTACGGGTCAAGAGGAGAAAGCTGATGCGGTTCGGTCACGTGACACGACACGGCTCGCTGGCAAAGACAGTCCTGCAAGGCACCGGTTGGAGGAGGAAGGCGCAGAGGCAGGCAGAGAAAGAGCTGGTCAGAGGACGTGACAGAATGGACAAACCTCACGCTGCCAGAACTCCTGTGAGAAGTAGAGGACAGGCCGCGATGGAGAAGAAGATTGACGGAGTTATCCCTCAGGTCCCCCTACGATCTCTTAAGTCACAGGAATGAGGTAAGATGAGGTTAGATGTACATGTTGCGTATGGGCAAGACCTGAACATCCTTCTTGAGGGTTTGGTATGGGCAAGACTGGAACATCCTTCTTGAGGGTTTGGAATGGGCAAGACTGGAACATCCTTCTTGAGGGTTTGGTATGGGCAAGACTGGAAGATCCTTCTTGAGGGTTTGGAATGGGCAAGACTGGAACATCCTTCTTAAAGGGTTTGGTATAGGCAAGACTGGAAGATCCTTCTTGAGTGTTTGGTATGGGCAAGACTGGAACATCCTTCTTGAGGGTTTGGAATGGGCAAGACTGGAAGATCCTTCTTGAGGGTTTGGTATGGGCAAGACTGAAAGATCCTTCTTGAGGGTTTGGTATGGGCAAGACTGGAAGATCCTTCTTGAGGGTTTGGTATGGGCAAGACTGGAACATCCTTCTTGAGGGTTTGGTGTCCTTGTTCGTTCTGTGTCCTGCGTGTGGACATTTGTGCCCAACAATGTAGTGACATAAGCAGTTTCCTTTGGGATTGCAGACGTGTGATTTTCTGATCATGGGAACTAAAGTTATCCTACCTTTTCATGATTAAATTGTACTCTGTACTGTTCCCTGCTTCATTCAAGATGACCGTGTTTTTTCATTGAAGATGTCCTTTCATAACAATGAAACCGAGATTGCCTGTGTTTGTTTTCGTTTGTCTCTGTGTTCTGTCTGACTATGTTCAAGATTCAAAATGCTACCCAGTCTTGAATACATGCTATTCTGTGTTTGCTCAGTTCTCCAGTTGTTGTTGTTGTTGTTGTTGTTGTTGTTGTTTGTACAAAGGTCAGGTGCAGGGTACATGGGCAAGCTTGGAAAATCTGTTTACGGGATGCCTCCTTGTTTGCTCTGTGTGTTCTGGGTGGGCATTTGTGCTGGTCCATTGAGTGTCGAAAGCAGCATTCATTTGGAGTTATGGGCATTGAATCACTTTATCATGGAAGCGAAAGTTACCCTGCTTGTTGGGTATTTGTGAAACGAAAACATCTCAAGCCAACAGACTCGACATATCATCCTATGATCGCCATTGTACCAGTTTACCTGATAGTTTTGACAATTGATTTATCAAAGACATGAATAGGAAGAAAATGCAACACACACTTGAGAATCTGTCAGTCTTAAAAAGAAAAACACATAAACCCACTCCTTATGTGATATACTGATCATGTGTGTGTGTGTGTGTGTGTGTGTGTGTGTGTGTGTGTGTGTGTGTGTGTGTGTGTGTGTGTGTGTGTGTGTGTGTGTGTGTGTGTGTGTGTGTGTGTGTGTGTGTGTGTGTTTGTGCCTGAACAAAGATCTTTATGATATATTGCTTAGCACAAGTAACTGAAACTAGAAGGTTATAGCTATCTCCTAGTTTATCATATAAGTGAGGATTCGAATTAAATGCGTACAAGTATCTATGTGCACTACGGTGTGGATTGCGCTCACCTTCCTTTCCTTCACATTACAAATGTTAATGACAATATGTCACCAGTTGTCAGCGATCTCTGTAAAACCGCATATACCAGAGAATCAGATTTAGAATCTAGAAAAGGATAGATAGATAAATAGTTATAAAGGACAAGCCCTTTCCACCATAAAGAAGTAATATCAGAGCTATACACTGAGGGTCATTACGTGACTCGAGTTATACAAACACATATGCAATCTGCAACCTTAAAATGTAAAAAAAACAACAACAACTAAATCTTATAAAACATGTTCACATCTCTTAAACACTGAAATATCACAGATACTTGCACATTTCTAAAAAGCTCACTAAGTGACATCTTATCAAAATATTTGTCTCTGATCTAGAAAAGGAAGATACACGATTATTTATATGACAGGACTACTATAAAACAGAGACAGACAGACAGACAGACAGACAGACAGACAGACCACGCACACACGCACACACACGCACACACACACACACACACACACACACACACACACACACACACACACACACACACACACACACACACACACACACACACACACACACACACACACACACACACACACACACAGCATCAGAGAAAAAAACGTTTTGAAAAAAAAATCGACATATTCTCAACATATATATTTATATAAAGCACTTGGAATGCATAATATGTTTAAAATAATTTTTGAATCACACACACACACACACACACACACACACACACACACACACACACACACACACACACACACACACACACACCACTTTACAAGCAGCGTATTTTATCACTTTTTGACTAATCAGACAAATCTACACAGTCAAAAGCAGGTCAACAGACACGCAAATAACGCAAGCTGCTTTTGAGATTTCATAAGCAGTTGTTCGTCTGTCTTTCAAACCAGGGAATCGTCACTCACCCACTGACTGGACATTTGGTTGAGGGTAACTGGACACGTTGAATCCTTTTCCCCCTTACCCAATCTTCCGTCAGTGGGTTCAAAAGAAGCAGTTGTCAAGTGTGTGTGTGTGTGTGTGTGTGTGTGTGTGTGTGTGTGTGTGTGTGTGTGTGTGTGTGTGTGTGTGTGTGTGTGTGTGTGTGTGTGTGTTGTTGTTGTTGTTGTTGTTGTTTTAACAACAGGTGTGCGAGTGTTTGTGACTGTGTGTCTGTGGCCAACTTTAACATTGAAATTTCTCCGTAAGCACGAGATTATGAAGCTGAGACGTGGCGAACCACAGTTACCATCACCAACAAGATCCAGGCTTTCATCAATTCCTGTCTGAGGCGCATACTGAGGATCCACTGGCCAGACAGGATCAGCAGCGAGGACCTGTGGCAACAGACGAATCAGAAGCCAGCCGATGCAGAGATTCTCCAAAGGAGATGGAGGTGGATAGGTCACACCCCAAGAAAGCCTGCCGACAACACCACCAGGCAGGCATTGTCCTGGAACCTGCAGGGGAAAAGAAAGAGAGGCCGCCCAAGGAACTCCTGAAGCCGAGACCTGCAGGCAGACGTGACAGCGTTGGGGAAAACCTGGAACCAGCTGGAGAGAATCGCCCTGGACCGTGATGCCTGGAGGACCCTTATCGGCGGCCTATGCCCCAGAAGGGGCTGTAGGCGAAAGTTAAGTACGAGATTAACCCACCTCGACATATTAGTGATATTGGTAAGACCTTCACACTCAAACCTCGCATAAAAAAATACCATTGAATCTTTACAGCCTCAGTGACACTCAGTAACACTGAGATTAACATTTCCCGCAATTAAATCTTGATTGACTTAATCCCTCGGGTTCCCACGGCAACGTGAGTTGTAGCAACAACACTAATAATGTAAAATTTGATGATTCCGTACAAATGTTTTTATTTACAACAATCGCTTTATTTGCCAATAACATATTTAGAATGGTATTGTATGTAAAATTATAAATATCAAGTTATATTTTGTCGAGAGCATACTAGCCATTTCTTCCGAGCAAAGGTGGAGAAAGGAAGTCGTGAACCCATTCTTGTATGGACTAAATACAGAAATAAACTAGAATACATCATCAACGTAAAAGCGCCGTGCATATGACATCAGCATATCCTGTCACGTGAAATGATATACGTTTTCAATGCGTAAGCGACTTGTTGATTGAAGAAAACAAAAAGAAAGAGAGAGAAAGAAAAAAAGGAGAGAAAAGAAAAGAAAAGAAAAAGAAAAAAAAGGAAAGAAAAAAAAGAGAAAAGAAAAAAAAAAGAAAGAAAAGAGAATGAAAGGAAAAAAGAAGAAAGAGAGAAAGAAGAAGAGAAAAGAACAACAACAACAAAATGAAACTCGGAAAGAAGGAAGAAAAGAAAAGAAAGGAATGCGAAAGAAAAGAAAAGAAAAGAAAGAAATAGAAAAAGAAAAGAGAGAGAGAGAGAAGAGAGAGAGAGGAAAGAGAGAGAGAGAGAGAGAGAGAGAGAGAGAGAGAGAGAGAGAGAGAGAGAGAGGAGAGAGAGAGAGAGAGAGAGAAAGGAAAAGAAACGAAAGGAAGTATGACGACACGATCTGACAGAAGTACGTTTTGGGGATGAACTTTCACCCCTACAGCTATGCAGGTGGCCATTGCGTAAAGAGAACAGAGGGCAGAAGTAAGCAAGGTCAAGGCCTTTTGGAATGACGTCTAGGAGCCGATGAACAACTAATGAAGTAGACGCTCATTTCATCAAGGTCCTCAGGCAGTTGAAGGTGAGTTGATACTGCATGAGGAAATAAGCGTACAGAAAACAGACTTTGCTTAAGCAATAAGCAAGTATGGTAAGTCTTGCTCCAATAAGAAAACCTAACATAGAGTAACTTTTATTCAAGACTGGCACAGCCTTTTAAACTTGAATAAAGTCAGACGAATACAAAGACGAACAATCTAATAGTGGGTGAAAAACAAGCGCAGGCCAACAACCCCTCCGTCATCACAGTATTGACTTGGCAAAGATTTGAACTTAAGGCGGGGGGAGGGGGTGGGGGGAGGGGGGGGGGGGTGTTGAAGATGAAAAACATGGGAACATGAAATTAAGATAATATGTTATAAATATGAAAACTCTTCCCTGGCTGCATGAGGGAACCATCGTAATCCCTCTTGAAGGCAAATCTATTTGCATTGCCTGCTCCTAGGCCTTTCGTCCACTGGATCGGACTCATCAGGGAGACACGGCTGTTTGTGTCTGTACTTCTGGCGTCAAATAGAGACACACCACAGTCCATAATACTGTGGTGTTTTCACCACCAAGGGTTCGAAAAACAATCCAACAGCACCCCAAAGCAGCCAGCGAAGGGTAGTAAATGAAACCAAAACAAAAGTGTGGGGAGGACAAAAGTTGCTGTAAAACTAAAGACACTATGCAAACAGTATAAAATGTCGGGGACAATCTTTGAGCCGACGCCTGAGGATCCACCCAAGGATGCAAAGGAGATTGTGTGTGTGTGTGTGTGTGTGTGTGTGTGTGTGTGTGTGTGTGTGTGTGTGTGTGTGTGTGTGTGTGTGTGTGTGTATGTGCGTGCGTGCGTGCGCGCGCCGTGCGTGCCTACTTGCCTGCGTGCGCGCACGTAAAATACGGATGTATGTAAATGTGTTTTCAATTAAACATTCATGCCTCTCTCATTCACTATCTTCTTCCCACCCCTCCTCCTTTTGCGCCTCTTCCGGATCAAGAAATCATGACACGTGAGGCATATAGGCATTGTCTTTCTCTTTCCTATGGCTAAAACCAAACAACAGACTGGCATGATGCTCTAAAGGTAAGTCTGATCTCTGACAACTAAGCACATTTTTCCTTTTTTGTTTTCACATTGCGAAACGCTTCGACTCAAACATGTATGGAGGTGGGAGGAGGAGATGGGGGGGGGGGGGGGGGGGGGGAGTTGGAACGTGTTGCACGAACAACCTTATCTCATTCGCCCCACAGCTCAAAACTGCAGCTAACAAGTTAACAAAGCCCACGCTCAAACTTCCCTTTTCATCCCGCCATTTTGCCCGCACAGTCACAGGAAAGTCATCACTGGATGAGATGACAACATGGCAAGATGGCGCGCGGGACAGAGAAGAACGTACCGGCTATGCGCGCCACACGAACGCACCTGTCGTGACTCTGGACACCTGTGTCAACTCCTCCATCGTCATCACCGGCCTGAGCATGAGGACTGTCAACCAACAAGATGTCCAATACTGTCACATTCGGCTGGAATATCCTGTGGGGAAAATCGTCCGATTCAGCCATAAAGTTTGCTGGAATGTAATAGTGACAGCCTGGCAGTTTTACAGGGGCCATCAGTTTAGTCTGATGGACTCGACATACTGCCTTTCCAAGGTGGGAAACGCCGGTGTTTACAGCATGACCAATGTAGTGTTGTTCCGCCTGTTTCCCACAGAAGTCAACAACACGCTCGTGCTGGACATTCACGACGTTGACCCGTCCACTGCCCCTCAGCTGAAGGTCACCCATCTCTCTAGCACTCTAGGTAAGTACAACTTCAGAATTACGTTTCAAAAATATTGTTAGTAACGCATTGGCATGAACCTTTTTGTCACATACAAACGGGACGAAAGTGTCGGTGCACTACACATCAGAGCAGAAAGAAACCCAGACGTTGTGTCTCATGCACCAACACACTGAACTCTGCACCGGGTTGTCCATCGGTAAACAGAACACATAGGTCTGCATGGTGAGCAAGTGATGGCGGGGAAATGAAAGGGGGGGGGGGGGGGAAGAAAGACAAGGTGCAAAGCATATAAACGTACTCCCAGTTTACCTTGAATACGCGTGAGATATTCCATAAAGAGGAAAAACCGTTTTGGGCCGTTATAGCCGTTAGTAACGGCTATTCTGGTAAACATCGGCCATCACCTGTGACCCATCATAATGAACATACCTACACATTTTCAGAAAGATCGGCCAAGTACTTTCTGAGATTTTCTATAAAGAAGAAAACCATTATGAGCTGTTATAGCCGTGACCCATAATGAACATACCTACAAGTTTTCAGAAAGATCTGCCAAGTACTTTCTGAGATATTCCATAAAGAAGAAAAACCTTTATGGGCCGTTAGTAACGTATATAACGGTAAAATAAAACATCGGACATAATCCGTGACTCATAATAAACATACCTACAAATTTTCAGAAAGATCGGCCTAGTACTTTCTGATATATTCCATAAAGAAGAAAAACAGTTATGGGCCGTTATAATGGTAAAATATAACATCGGGCATCAGTGACCCATACTGAATATACCTATAAATGTTCAGAAAGATCGGCCCTGTAGTTTTGTCTGGAGCGAGTGGAACACATTTTGACCACGGGCGGACAGACAGACAGACAGACAGACGGACAGACACATAGACAGCATTTCTTCGTTTCCATTGTAAAAGTACTCCCTGTTCTATAAGAACTGGGAGTACAAAAAGGGGGGAAAAGAAGAAAAAAAAAAGAGAGAGGTGGGAAAAAATAGGCGTATGGAGTCCCCAGATAAAAAAATAAAAAAAGTAACAAAATAGGTTGGAGGAGAAAAAAAAAGATTGTCAGCAGTTCCGCAAGGCAATTTGGACAAACAGATTACAGGACAAAACACGACGCGTTTCGACCTCTTAGGTCTTCTTCTGATAAAAACAAACAACACTGAGAACAATGAAATTGAAGAACGAATATATCTAGTTGCAAAGTGAGACGACTGTAGGCGGAAATCTAAACAATCTTAAGTTAATGTTAACGAACCGAAAAACAAAAAAACAAAAAACAAAAAACAAAAAAACAAAACCAAAAAAAAAAAGAAAGAAAGAAAGAAGAAGAAGAAGAAGAAGAAGAAGAAGAAGAAGAGAAGAAAATAAAAACCAAACCAAAACAAAAAACAACAACAACCAATCAACAACAAAAAAAAGTCGACAAACGAATCACAAGACAAAACACGACGCGTTTCAACCTTTTAGGTCTACTTCAGGCAAGATACAAAACAATTAGGACAACGAAAAAGAACGAGCAAGTACTTATCTTCAAACACTTCAGCGCAAGATAGACGTTGAATGAAGCTGAGGCTGTCAGAAGGGAGATAATGTGTGAGTCAAGGTAGTAATGATGATAATAACATTACTGATAGGAATACTAATATAGGTAATGATGATAATCAAACTGTTGAAAATGTAAATAAAGACAGGATTACAACCACTTTTAGGGATAATATGGCAATAGCATTTGTACTATGGGAGAAAGGAGAGTGGGTTAGAGGATTCTTAAACAGCATGGTTGTCTCGGCAACAGTTATAGTGGTGATGGCGATGGTGTTGTTAATGGTAGTGATTGTGATATCAATACTAACAATCGTATTAATGATGATAATGCTAACAACTATAGTGAAGGTAATGGTAATAATGGTACTGATAATAAAAGCATGATACAGAAATATATGTTAAAAACATAATAATAATAATAAGAAGAATAATGATGATGATCATAATAATAATAATAATAATAATAATAATAATAATAATAATAATAATAATAATAATACAATAATAATAATAAATGCATTAAAAAGAATATTATTGATAATAGAATGAATAAATACATAAATAATAACAATGTTGATAATAGTAATGATAATAATGGTACTGATACTAGGGAGAACAATCAAGAGGGGAGGAGGGAGAGGGAGGACAGGAAAAACAACGAGGGGATGGAAGGTATAACTTATCAGAAGAATAGAATCTAATAGGCATATTGATGATTATCATATGTATATCAATAGTTTTGATAATAATTGTGATTGTAACCATGTAGTAAAGAAAGTGATGATATAGGAGGTTGGAAACGTGGAAAGTTGGAATGTCAGAAATATTGTAAAGAATATTAATTATATTAATGATAGTATTAGTAGTATACATAACGATTGTAACAGTTATGAAGGTGTGATTTTTTCCTTTATTTTTTGATTTAAATCAATTCAATGAATTTATTTATTTATTTATTTCATTTATTTTTTTTAATGAAGGTGATGATGATAGTGCTGATAATGATGATGTAATGACACTGCCACTGACAGCAACAATAATAAAAGTAATATTAGTACCGGTAATAGTAGGTGGAAAGGAATGGAGATGTTCAATGAGTAAAAGCTAACAGTACTAGTGGAGCAGGGAGAAGGTGGTGAGGTCAATTGATAAATAGTGGGAGATATGGTGGTATGTGTGTGTTGATAAATAGTGGGAGATATGGTGGTATGTGTGTGTTGATTGAGGATATTGTTGGCTAACATTGCAGTGGTGGATAGGTCCATACTACTTTAGGGGGCTGATGCTATGAGGGTGGAGGCAAGAAGGGGATGGGTTTACAAACTAACTTTGGGGGTGGGGATGGGTGGGGGAAGGGGGGGGGGGGCATACTAACACCTCTACACAATATTACTCTCTCTCCTTTTTATTTATTTATTTTTCTTTAATATGTTATTGTATCTATACAGTACTACTATTAATTCTACAGGTAATGCTGGCAATGGGATTAGTGATAATAGGACATAATGATTGTAAGTATAGTGGTAAAAAAGAGAGTGACTGTAATAATAACAACAATGACATCAGTATTGTTGTAATGATGTATGATGGTGATGATGAAGACAGTAACGATCATGGTGATATCATGATGATAGTAATAAAGGTATAAAGTAATATTAGTAATGAAAATATTAGGTGGAGAAAGGAGTTGAAATGCTCTATGAATAACAGCAGACAGTACCGTTGGATGAGGATAATAATGATAGTAGTAATGATAAGTGCAGCAACACTAGCAAAAATAGCAGTGACCGGAAAGGGATGGGAACGATGAATGATAAAAGAGCTAGCATTTCTATTTATAAGAGAGCGAGAGAGAGAGAGAGAGAGAGAGAGAGAGAGAGAGAGAGAGAGAGAGAGAGAGAGAGAGAGAGTATGCGCGCGTGTGTGTGCGTGTGAGTGTGTGTGTGCGTGCGTGTGAATGTGTGTGTGTGTGTGTGTGTGTGTGTGTGTGTGTGTGTGTGTGTGTGTGTGTGTGTGTGTGTGTGTGTGTTCCATTGTAATGTCAGCGTCTTACTTATTGACCACCCCCACCCCAGCCACCCACCCCCATCAACACCTCTTAACCTATCATTACTGGGGAAGGCGAGGATGGGGGGTGGGGGGGGGGGGAGTAGATCGATGTAGCAAGTGAAGAGACTCAGAGTGTAGGAAAGGGGAAAGGGATGATAGCTGTAACTTATGTCTGAGGTAAACAGTGGGAGGCATGTTAGTATGGGTGTGTATAGGTGGAGGATATTGCAGGCTGGTGCTGCAGAGGTGGAATGGTACATACTACTTTTTGGTGTTGATGCCATGAGGATGGAGGGTGCCCAGTTTGGCAATAAGATGGGATTCCTGCATAAGGCGTTCCAAGTTGTCACTCTGTGATTGCCAAAGTGCCAAGACTTTGACATGGTTGATGTTGTGTTGGGCATGGTTGAAGTGTAGAGCGACTGGTTTGGGCCGATGGTGGCGGATGTCGGCCAGGTGTTCAGAGATGCGCGTCTCAAGTGTGCGAGATGTCTCACCTACATAGATCTTACCACACAGCTGGCAGTGGATGGCATACACAATGTTGTGGTTCTGGCAGGAGAAAGTGCGTTTAACCCATATATGCCTGAATTTTTTTCTTTGGTTTTCATGTATTCAGGGGTGTACAATATTGCAAGTATTGAGGTTTGACGGCTGGTTTTACTTTTTTAAATCGTTTTAGGTTTTAGACATACAAAACCTACCGTCCCATTATAGGGACGCTAGACACGAGAGGGTACAGGTTATTATGATACATACAAAGACACAGAACTCATTTGAAATCATAGTTCAGCCAAATGTATTCTTGAATTGTGCATTAAAACATGAAATAGTATTATCGACTAGATTATTGACAGATTATTTGTACATAACTGAACACTAAAAGAACAAAAATAGCATTTTACTCATAGTGAAGTCACAGCAGATTGACGTAGTTCACTCGTCGTGTCTTCGTAAACATACTGTCATTGATCAGCCATCTGTGTGAAAGGCTGCAAAACATTTGGCATGAAGCCCACATTGCACTTGGTGCACTTGTCACTGCTCTTCTTGCCACAGGAAGCACACCTGAGTCGCTTCTGGACACGCTCCACAAGATGATCTCTGCCGTCAAAGCGAAGGGCCGGTGCAACTTGCTTGTCAAGCTGGGCAGGGCGACCAAGTGGACGTCCCACGCGATGCTGCTTCACTGATCTAGACAGGTAGACGGTGGCAATGGCTCGTCGCACAGCAAGAAGACCCGGGGGGGGGGGGGGGGGGTGTCTTCTCCAGTGGGCATGGCCCGGTACAAGTGCCAGGTTTTCTGAACGGCCAAATCCAGGCAAAATGAGAAAATGGACCACCGCCATTTCTTCGATCGGATGGAGACACGGTACTTGTCAATGTTCTGGTCCATCCTATCAATCCCTCCATGGTCTTGTTGTAGTGGTTGATGAGAGCTGGCTGATCAATGTTGACGTGCTGCCTGGAAAACCTTCTTGTTTTCTGTGTAGGATTCACGCCCACCTTGTTGGAGATCACATTGACAACGTTGTTGTCATTCCAACGAACCACGATTATTGCATTGCTTGTGTCAGTGTAGTAGTGGAAGGTGCCCCTTGGAGTTTTATTCATCTCCTGCACTGATCGCAGCGGACAATCTTCAACCCGATCTGCACGAATGGTTCCTGTGCATGCAATGCCTTTGGAAGAGAGGTAGTCCACGAGTTTCAGTGACGTGATTAGGTTGTCAGATGTGAGGTGGAAAGCATCTTGTCCTTGGATTTCAGATACAAGGTCGATGACAACTGATCCTCCCATTCCCACACCAGGGCAGGTCGCAACAGCTTGCCTTCCTTTCGCCCCTCAGTAGGGCTCGAATTGGACGGCGTATCCCAAGGGGGTAGCAAGGACCCACATCTTGAATCCAAATCGGATGGGTTTGCCTCTTGTAAATTGTTTTGAGCCATGCCGACCATAGTACGGGACCATGCTCTCATCAATGCTGAGATTCTGTTGTCTTAGAAAGTAACGAAGGCTTCATTCATTCAGCATGGTCAGCAGTGGTCTGACTTCGGCCATCTTGTCATCAGCATCAAGATTGGTGTTGTCACTCACATGGAGGTATCTCATGATCTCCTCGAATCTGTCTCGGCTCATGGCTGAGGTGACAGCTGTAGAGAATGTAAATATGCGGGTTCACGACCACCCATCTTATTTTGCATGAAAACCCCCCTTTTCACATACAAATCACGTCCATCTCATATCAGTTTTAGCCAAAATTAAAACCTGTTTTTAAACAAAATTAACACGCAAAAACCTCTAAAATTGACGTAATCAGCACATTAAAATGGGGGCTTACGTGCAAGATAACATTTGGTGATCGTGAACCCGCATATTTACATTCTCTCCAGGAATATAAAATCAACTAATCATTTAACATTTATATGGCTTGGCAGTCCTACCTCAGACTGGGCCCCAATCAATATTAGTGTATTGTTGCCTGCGACGTTAAGCGAGCAAACAAAACCGGTCTGACAAGGCCTGTTGTTCATTGACACCACAAAATCGATGACTGTCATGACAACGAACTGCTGCATTGCGACACAGGTACTACATTATTAATCATCACGTGATAGCTCAGACCATCGCGTGTGCACTTTCAACCAATCGACAGGGAGTATGACATCATTTCTGCTGGGCTCCAAAGCCAGCTGCCGATCGCCGGCATTGTTCAGTGAGCTGCTTAGGTGTGAAGGTGTATTTTAGCGCTGTTACTTTACAATAACATGGCGGAGTCAAGCCTTGAAGCTGGTTTGTCTTCACAAGAGACCGCAATGAGTGTTAGTTCTCAAGAAAGCCAAACTGAGCATTTGCTGTATTCGGATGATCAAAAAGAAATAATATTGAAATACAAAAACTATTATCAGGAAATGATTTTGTATCTTGAAAAATTAGAACGTGGCGAGCCTTGCTCGAAACGACCCGGCCAAAAGAGAGCCTAAATCTTTTGGAAACGAAGCAAGGAAAACGTGAAATGACAGTAAGTGAACTGCATGATTTTTTATGTAATTGTTTTGTAGAGAAACTTGATGATGAGCCGATTGAAGAAGGTTCTTTTATGAAGCTGAAAAACATGACCGAAATTACGCCTGTTTTACTGAAAGCTGGTTCTGAGATCAAAGATGGAAATCGTAAAACTCTTCGACAATCTTTGCTTTTAGGTCATTGGCTTGAAAGAACAAAAACGTTTTAAAAAATCTAACCCAAAAGCGTCCTGGGAGAATTATTTGAAAAACGAAATTCTGATGGAACCCACGCTGTGTAGAAAACTGATGGAATTATCATTTTTTTTTACCACTATCCAAAGTTCCACGAGCTCGGAATTTCGATCCACAGCTTGTATGAGAAAAGAAGCTAATTGTAAAATATATGCAAAGCGACGTTGGCTTTCGCGAGTTCTGGCAGAGTGATAAACGCAAGTCTTCTGGCTAGCTGCTGTGAAAAAATCAATACTAGCCGTAGGATCAGACTCCATCCTAAAGGCTAAAAATACGCTAGAACTATGTCATTCATCAAAACCGCCGCGTCCTAGAAAGGCCCTCCACAGAGCTAAAAATACGCCAGAACTATTCATTCATTGAAAACCGCCGCGTCCTAGAAAGGCCCTCCACAGGGCCGAAAATAATACTAAGGGAGGTAACTCCTGCACACACACACACCCCACCTCCCACCCCACCCCACCCCACCTCCACACCCCCCACCCCACCTCCCACCCCCCCACCCCCCACCCCACCCCACTCGAACACCCCCCACCCCACTCACACACACCCCACCCCCCCGCCCCACCCCCACCCCCCGCACGCATGCAACCCCCCCGCCCCGCCCCCCACCCCACGCATGCACGCCTCCACACCCCACCCACTCACGTTTTTATCTACAAAGCAGTGCAGTAAACTAGGCCAAAACGCTGTGTGATTAATTGACCTAGTTGATTAAGCCACATACACATAACTTCTGATTCTTTCGCAAAACAAGAGAAACTGATACTTAATTTTTTAATTTATGATTTTATTCTGGTTTAAAAAAATGAAGGCCGAAGTAGCTACAAGCTTATTAATATACTTTACGAGTTGGATTGGGAGGTTGATAGAGAAGAGTTAAAGAGCAGGTTTGAAGAATTAATTACTGATCTTTTGAGCACATAAATATGCGAGAAAGCGTGAAGCAGCCATCAGTAAAATACCAGATTCTTGGCCCAACCAGTTAATAAAGTTGTTTGCCATTTTAATTGATAATATGGCTCCTGAAATGCTAATCTGACTGTTTTCTACCACCCTGAAGGAGTAGCTATTCACTTTAATGAAGATCAGTTTTACGATTAGAAAAGACTATTAATAACAGTTGAATTTACAATTAATTTTTTTATTTATTTAGATTTAAAAATGGCTGCCGAACTCAGTTAATCTGATTTAAAGAATTGTAAATGAATCTATTTGACGAACCAATGAAAGTATTAAACATGATTTTAGTGAATTTGGTTTTAAGAATGATGTAACAATATAATAAAAGATCATAGTGAACTATTTAACGAAGCAATCAAAGTGATGAACATTGACTGTAGTGATTCAGAAAAAGCTAAAATATTAGCAGGTGTTATTGTAAGGTTAACGTGTCTTGAAGTGTTGCAACGCTGGGTGTAAGAATAAAAAGCACGTTTTACTTACTTTTATTTACATTTATTTTTTAATTTACTAAATATTGTGGCTTTAAAATGACGACCACAAGTAAATTCGAGGATGGAAAACTATATACGATGGAAGAAATATTTGATAGTGACAAACAATTAAGCAATACATTTAGCGAAGTAGACATGAATATTATTAACCCCTCAAATGTTCGGAAAGCGTGACACATGCTATCCTCTAAAATCCCAGAGTTTTCTTCAGATGGAACCGCCAGTAAAAGTGCTGTTGGCCGTTCTGATTGATTATATAACGCCTGATGATAGTAACATGGAAGTCTGGGTTTCAACTAAACAGAACGAAGTAATCAGTTACCACGACCTTAATTCTGACTGGGCTGACTACAATGCTACACAATTTAACCATGCAAGTGAGGAGGCAAAGTTAAGGGGTTCTGGCTGGTCTGAAGGGACAGTCCTTCAAATCAGATTAAGACAAACAAAGTTCTATCCTATAGTCGGCAATTCTTACCTTCCTCTCCCAAAAGAGTTACAGTTAAAACGAGCAGTCTTAAACATACATAATTCTGACAGCATGTGTTTTATGTGGTGTGTTTTAGCGCATTTACATCCTGTTAAAAATCATGCAAACAGAGTACTTAATTATGAAGCATACAAACAAGAGCTGAACTTTGATAACATAACCTTTCCAGTAAGCATAGAAAGTATATCTCAGTTTGAAGAGCAAAACAAACCAATCACTGTAAACGTATACACATGGTTGTATAGACAATCTAGTCCCTCTAAGGATTTCTCACCAAACGCTCCCACTTTAGGTGAACCGCTTAACAAACATGTAGACTTGATCCTGTTGCAGATAGTACAAAGAGCCATTATGTATTAATCAGAACAATAAGCAGACTGTTAGAATATACATCAAAACATAAATCTAAACAAGAGCTTTGTAGGAGATGTTTGGTTAGAATCCCAACTATAGAAGCAGCTGCCAGTCATAAGAAAACATTGTAAAAGTTTTTGTAGACTGTGAAACCGAACTCCTCACACCTAAACCAGGGTCTAAAGTTAGTTTAAGAATGTACGCAAATGCAGATGAGCCCGTACGTGGTTTATGCTGACTTTGAATCAATCTTGCCGCAGTACTATGGCCCACAACAGCAAGAACAAAAAACAACCTTATAACCCACCATCAGATCTTCTTATGCGTTTATTGTTGTTAGGTCAGATGGGGCACACACAAACCCAGAGATTTACAGAGGACCCAATGCAGCTAGCAGATTTTTAGAGCAGATGAAACAACTTCGCAATCAGTTATCCAACCAACTAAATCTTTTCAGACATTGTTATGACTCCTGAAGACCAAGAACGTTATGACTCATCTACACACTGCTGTATTTGCGGCTTAGAGCTAACACCTAACAGTAAAGACGCGACGTTAAGAGACTACGATCTACATTACTGGAAAGTTCAGAGGGCCGTGCACAACAATGTAATCTTCAGCTTAAGGTTGACCCCAAAAAATGGAAACTGCCTATCTTCTTTCATAACTTACGAGGCTACGATTCTCATTTATCATGCAAGCAGTGACTTTTGAATATAAGAGGGTTACCTGCATTGCACAGTCTTATGACTTTTACTCTTGACTGTTTATCCTTTTATGACTCAGCCCAACATCTGATGGGGAGTTTAGATAAGTCAGCAGGATCGCTACAAGACTTTCCAATCACTAAACAATACTTTGATCCATCTTTGGTGCGTAAAGGCGTCTATCCTTATGAATACATGAACTCGTGGGACAGTTTGATGAAGACTCACTCCCCCTAAAGGCGCTTTCTTTTCTAGTCTTAGAGGCAAAGACATAACTGATGCTGACTATGAATACGCTCAAAAGCATGGACAGAATTACACTGTCAAACAATGGGCAACTATCATGATCAATATTTATTGGCTGACGTGTGTTTATTGCAACGTCTTTCAGAACTACAGATCTACATGTATGAAACATTACAGCTTAGACTCATCACATTACATCTCTGCGCCTGGCCTTTCTTGGATGCATTCTTGAAGTCTACAAACATCCAGATCGACTTAATAATATCTGATCTACCCACACTTCAGATGATTGAAGACGGTTTAAGGGAGGTATTAGCATGGCCTCACATCCTTACTGCAAAGCCAACACACAAGTATTTAGATGATTATGATCCATACTAAACCATCCAACTATCTAATGTACTTAGACGCCAACAATCTGTATGGATGGGCCACGAGTCAACCACTTCCACTGAGAAACTTTAAAATGATAAAAAGGACCCTCATGATGTTAATACTGTGTTGAGTATGTTGTCACAGCTTACGCCTGATAATCCAGCAGGGCTAATCTTGGAAGTAGACTTAGAATATCCTTATGAAATACACGATCTCCACAACGATTACCCCTTAGCCGCAGAAAGATTTAAAGATGAGTCCTATCGAACCTCCTAAACTTGTGCCTAATCTAGACATAAAACAAATATGTGTGCCATTACAGACTCCTACAGTTTTACCTAAAAACTCGGATTAAAGCTGACAGCTGTTCACAGAATAATTATCTGTGATCAGGAGCCCTTTATGAGGCCATACATCAAGAAGAATACGATCTTAGAACCCAAGCCACTGACGCTTCAGAAAAAGACTTCTTTAAACTGATGAACAACAGTTGTTTTGGCAAAACCATGGAAAATCCACACAAACGTAAAGATGTGAAATTAGTTACAAAAGAAAACCAAGCAATTAAGTTTGCCTCTAAACCTAACTATCAAGACTTTAGAAGATTAACGACAGCCTGTTGGCATTATGATGAAGAAAAAGGATGTTAATTGGACAAGCCGGTGTTTATCGGCTTACTGTATTAGAGTTGTCAAAGTTATTGATGTTAGAATTCTGTACGACTACTTAAACCACTGTAACCCAGAAGCAAGAGTCCTTTACACAGAAAACTGACTCTTTTATTCTAGACGTCCCAACTGAAGACTTCTATAATGATTTAGAAACAGAAGTAGCAAAGGAGCTGATGGTGTTACGACACATGCGACTATTCAAAAGACAGTCTTTACATCAACTGTAAAACAAGAAAGTAATTGGAAAGATGAAGATGAATCAATGGGACAGTTAAAAAAGAATATGTTGGTTTGCGGTCAAAGATGTATAGCTTGCCAGCCAGACTTCTGTAATAAAGAAGGCTAAAGGCATAAGTAAAGAAGTTGTCAAAAAAATATAACTCACGACAACTACAAGCAAGCTCTCTTTGATAACAAAGTATTTTATCACACAAATATTTAATCAGCGCTCTACCTACCATCAAGTAAACACAACTGTCGTTTAACAAAAAATCACTAGTCACTAACAATAACAAGAGAACATAGGCGTCAATCCTGAGTTTTTTCATATTCTGTAAGGCATTGGAGAACTTTATAAGATTAACTTGACTGGACTTGCCTGTACTTAACTTAAGAACCTAACAAGAACCTAACTATACTTACTTAAGACCATAACACGAACTTACTTAAGAACCTAACTAGTACTTAAACTAGAACTTAATATTTTTATGCATTTTAACTTGTCATTTACTTGCAACTTAACTTAAAAAGTCTTTACTATAACTAACTTAACTTTTACTTATCTAGTTTCTTAACTTGTACTTTATTTAGTTCTTAAAAACTATTCCATAGAAATGGATCACTGCAGGAGGTTGGCACTTTTTTGCAGAAGCTGGTTCTTCTTCTTTTACCTGTTTTGTGACTTTGCTGCTAAGTAGCGTTAGACAATGTATGCTAAAACTCCCCCCAACAACAAAAGCTCCCATACATAATATAAATCTTATCGTTTGATGTGTGTTGTAGTTGTGTTGTGGCGGCGACGATGCAGTATTACTAACAACAATTTTTTGTTGCTGATTGTTTGCTTTTCTCAGTCTGTTCCATTCAGCCATTTTTAACGCCCACGCTCAACACGTCCCAGGATTTTTAGTCTTTTTTTTTTATTTTTCCTTCATTTCTCGCACAATCATCCCTCAACATATCATCAGCAAAGTATTTACTTAAAACAAAATAATAACAAATTCATGTATTACAAATATATAAGTTTGGTTATAATAAAGAGATCAGTTCAAAGTATCCTATACATTTGTCTTTAATGTACTTTTGATTTTAAAGGAATGAATGGGAGAATGAGGTTGGCATAACAGACAACATGTATTTATGATGGAATTAAATAATCTTGCTAAGGAAAGTATTAGCAAAGAGGTTTTTTTTCTAAATTTTTTCAGTTTTAAAACAAACAAGCCCACACACACACAAAAAAGGACACTATGTAAGCATAATAATTGTTCAAGAACATGGAATAAGTCCGACACAAAGAGAACAAACACACAAGTAAAACCCCCCCCCCCCGAAAAAAAAAAAAATCGCAGACACACGCACAAACAACCAGAATTGTAAGCAGATAAGCATAAACTTACAACACACACACACTCTCATACATGACAAATGTAAAACCTCAAAAACAAGAAAATACCAAGGTGGCAGGGGTGGCGGCTGAGAGAGAGAGAGAGAAAAAAAAAATATTAAGATGGTAATACTCAGCAAGAGAATGGATTCATTGGCTGGCTACAGTTATGTTGGAAGATACTACTACTAACGTCTTCCTTTCTCAGCTATGTAGCATTATTTTTAGTTGGGATATCAAGTTGGGACAATGTGCACAGCAGCCAACAAACAAACAAAGGCAAACAACAAAAAAGTCACAATAAAGCTAGGAAATGATAGAGGAATAGGGAAACCAGGTTTTGTGGTCAATTGATCTGAATCAAAGTTCATAAAGGCTAAGTATTTTTCCAATTTAAATCTATAGCTTAGTGATGAAAGGAACACATGAAGGTCTGGGTGTTATTTTGCAGTTTAACATTTGTAAACATAAAACTTAGCACCACAGAATAAAAGTTAATAACTTTGTCAGTTTCCACATTTTGTATGACTCCAAACAGAACTAACTCATTCTCAAGAATACCACATTAGCGCAGTGCTGCCATTATCCATTAGCAGGTTTTGAAGATTTCTCAAAACCGCTTGCTCAATATGTGGCAGGGTGGGGGCGAGAAGAGCATATGGTTTAAAAGGAGTAGCGTGATATGATTTCCAGGGGGGGGTGAGAGGCGAGCGGGGGGTGGGGGTTCTTGGTCGGGATACAACATTGTAGTCTATGTGCGCTTGGTAGTGGTATATCCTCTGCGCGTTCTGTTTACTCCAGAAACTGAGGTAGGGGTTCTGCAGTTTGGTCGATACAATCTAGGTAGAAGTCGACATTGGAACAATCTAAGCTGGAACGTCAGTAGAAACATTATAACTATGAAGAATATTTGTTTCCAATTAAAGTTACAAAAAGAATTATTCCATTTATCAATAGCAGCAGGAGAGGCATTATTTTTCAATTAAATTGTTTTGTACATAATTGATGCCTCTTTAATGCAAAACCGGCTTTTGGTCTAACAGTTTATATTGGGTCGTTATGAAAATATAAAGTTTTTGGCAATAGTTGCGAATGGCATTCATTATGCCTTCATAAAAAGAAGATTTGTTCTTAATACCTTGAATATTTATTTAAAAATTCAAGGCAGGCATCCAAAGCCCATTTTTCAATAATCAAGTGTATTAAGAAGAAAATGCCATAATTACACATTCCTGTATGAAAATAACTTTTTATCTCTTAATATTTTAACATTGTAATGAATACACTCTGACATGAAATCATTGTACTGTAGCCGGACGCACATAACCGCACAGTTTCTTGTAGTGTTTCATCACATCATTCCAGAATGGTTATTGACATCTTGCATAATACATTAGAAAATTCAACACCAAAGTTTATATTGTCCACCTTTAGGCACATATTAAAGGTAAATTCTCGCCAACCCGACTCATACATTACATCTTCTCAGCCAACTTATCTCATCGAGAAATAAAATTTTTTACACATTTAACATTTTTAATCCACCTTCACAGTACTGCTTTGAAACAACAGATTTTTAATTATACTTTTTTACCATACCATAAGAAACTATGCAATTCTTTTTCTAAACCATCAATAAGAATCCTCTGGGGGGTCTGGTAGGTTAATCAATAAATGAACATTTTAGAAATGCCAAAGTTTTTAATACAGTTATTTTTCCAAAAGGAGTTATATTTCTATTTTTCCAAAAAGCTAGACTCCTTTTTATTTCAAAAAGTTTATCTTCAAAATTAATTTGGTACAAAACTATTTGTGTAAGTGAAATTTGAAACCAAGAATTTGAAAGTACCTGGATCCCAACAAAATTTTTGTCCCTCATAAATTCTAATTTCCCCACTTCTTTCTGCTCCCCAACCAAACTACTTGTGACTTGTCAAAATTGAATTTTAAACCTGAATTTTGTAAAATTTAGTAGGACAGATACCGCCTCATTAAAAGAACTTTCTGAACCCATCTAGACATAAACTAGTGTCATCAGCAAATTGTGACAGTAATGTATTCCTTGTTACAACTTTTATTCCTTTAATATGCACATTAGAGCGAATCATTAATGACAGAACCTCAAGCACAAAATAGGTAAAGATAAGGGGATGATGGGTCCCCCTGTCTCAACCCTCTCTCAATAGAAACCATGGGGAGTACAGCCCAATTACAAAATACAAGTAGAAATTTGTGAATAAAATGTTCTTAACCAATTAATTAAGTCGGTCCCAAACTTTAAAAATTTAAGCAGTTATGTAAAGAATGACCATGAAACGCTATCGAACGCTTCTCAAAGCAACTAAAAAGAGCATACCTGGAATATTTTCCTTATCCAGTGTACAATAACATGTCATACATCAACTTATATTCTCTCGATAAATAAATCTGCCCTTCAAAAAACCTCTTTGACTCTCATATATGTTTGAAGAACACTTTCAAACGATTGCAACAACAAGCAGAAGCTATCTTATTTTTTTATTGGTGTTCACAAAGAGATGGGCGCCGAGTTTTTCACAATCTTTTTCGGCTTCCCGTTCCTTGGGGATACCATATTATGGTTCCCCTTTCGCGGGTAGTGGATATTGGCCTTTAGCAAAACTTCATATAATGAACGAACAAGGAAAGTTCCAATATCTGCAAAGAAAAACTTATAAAAATCAACTGTAAACCCAACGGGCCCAGCTCTTAAATTTACATCTGTTTCAGAGCAGTAGCTGCCTCTTCTAGTGTAATCAATCTGTTTTGGGGGGTTTTTATTTATTTTTGGTGTTATGGGTTCAAAAGAGAGCTCTCCTCCTCGGATAAACTGGAGCATCCGGAAGCCAATTACAGAAATATTCATATCAGTTTACATATCTAACTGTATAATTGTTCATCAAATTTTTTTTTATCTCAAGGAAGGGGATAGTTTTTTTTGCTCAGAATTAACTGAACCCGTCTTTTTCCAAAAACGGATAGATTTATCAAGAAATTTCGATTTTTCAAGATTGCAAAAATATTGTATTCACTTTTCCCCTTGACTTAGCCAGCGAACACCTGAGCGCATTGCCATACCTTCAATCTTGTGATTCCTAATCTCTTGCAGTCAGTTTTTTAGTTTTCCAAATTGAGGAATAGTTTTTCTTCTTGTAAATTCTGTTCGATGTTTTTTATTTGTGTTTCGCTAGGTCATGTTCTCTATTGAGTATCCATTTTTTTCTTATAAGGTACTAAAAGAAATTTTTTTGCCTTTTATTTCAAGCATTAATGTCTCAAAAAAGAAGCAGATCCAGCAATTATGAAAAGAGAGGTTTTACATTACTAATTTTATGCATATTATCTAAGTTGTATACAGGTAATGCATACTGTTTCTTGATATCGCAGATCAGCTTTCTCTAATTTCCGAAACATATTGCTTAACATCTTATAAACAATGTGAATTTACCAAAAAGACTGGTCACGTTTGAACTTATCATTTTTTAAAAGCAATGTGGACAAGAGAAATATCGGATCGAATATCCAGACTATGCAAACATCATTACTTCCATCATTTAATTCTTCACTATCATCAAGTAGTCAAGTCTTCCTGTTTTAAAAGAGTTAATTTCCGCATGGTATATTTCATTTTTTTCGGGTATATTACCTGTAAAACATCGAATAGATTGTATTTTAGTCATTATATCATTGATATTTTGTCTCGGGTTCCTTGGCCGATTGGTGACCACTTTGTAATATTCTAACATCCATTTTTTAAATTAAGGGCACAATTCCATCCTCCAGTTAAATTACATGTTGGATGCCAAAGCACTCAATGAGTTCACAAACCTATCGAAAAATTCGGGCTATCACCACCACTTAGGCCCGTATAAGTTCACCAAATAAACATTTTTTAGAATTGAACATTTACCACAAGCATATGCAAAAAAAACAACCATGCTTGTCTCATATAACTCATGAATCTTGTACTCAAAGATTATTATTAAAAATAAAAGCCACACCATTCTGTTAGATTCTGTACCACCAGCCCTACATTATAATCCCCAGCTTGCTCGGATAAAATTCTCAGTGTCTTCCTAAAGTGAGGTCCTCTTGAGACACTAAACATGAGCATGCTTTTTTTCTCAAAAAATCAAAAACATCTTTTCCTTTTTTTTACAATTATTTAACCAATTGCAATTCAAAGAACAAATTTTAAATGAACTATCCAGTGCCAGTTTGAGTTTTGGTAGGAAGGTTAAAGTAGTAAACAGATTAATAAAAGTAAGAAATACTCCAAAAATGCGCTAACACTTAAGATACACCCTTTGCAAATACAGTGAAGTCACCCACCCCAAAGTTTTTACAGAAGCTACCTCGGCCTCAACCTCCAATGTAAAAATAAGCAATTTTCACAACCATCATTAGTATCAACATCCTAAAAATGCTCAAATAAAAGTGTAGCCTACATGACCCAAGTAAATCTCACTCTCACAACACAAGCCTGCCACATTGATACGAAGAAATGAAAAGGTAATGTACAACATAAGGACCAACTTACAAGCAATGACATAAAACTGCACATACACACAACACACCAACCTGTTAAGATAAGGCCCACCGCCCCTAACTCCAAACACGCATTGAAGCCTACTACTACTAGAACTCACTAACACAATAGCTAGCGCGATGACAAAAAACCGCCTCGAACAGTCATTTCATACTCAATCTTCTATGACTGACTAACACGGATCAAATATTTACTATCCCTTCATACAATCTCATTTAATCTGTGAGTAAAGACCACTACTAACATACGGAGAGAGAAAAAAAAGAAAGAAAAAATAGAAAGAAAAAAAGACTTGTGCCACAAGGCCGTGTTTCTTTCCCTTCCTTGCCCCCAACTACCCACGACGCAAGGACCTGCTCCCAGACATGCCAAACCCAAAAGACCTTCACCCCCAGATGTAAACAAACAAAGTCGGGGGGGGGGGGGGGGACGCCAAGGTAATTTACAAGAAAAACGCACAGATAACAATTACATCAAGTAGCTTCTAAAATTACAAACAATTCTCAAGCCTTCCACACTAACGATATTGAAACAGAAAACAAACACACGCGGTTAAATAAATTTGGTCTCTTACAGTTCGAGCCGGCGACACAATGCCAAAGCAAAGGAGAAAAGTGACGGCGTGAACACACAAAAGAAGAAAATAAACAATCTAATGCAGTTGCCTGAATTCGGCAAGAGATTTCACAGTCGAGATTCGTTCCGGTCACATCTTCACCACCACTGCACCGTTCCTTCTGCCACTCCTGCTGGCAAATGTCCCACTCGTTCCCGCACTGAAACATAGCAGCTGATAGGCCCGAGGGTTCAGATCTTCCACCATAGTGCACCCCGTTCCTTTCACTTCTTGCGCGCGTAGAGCACAGATTCCCCTAATCCGACGGAAACAAACCGAACAATAATCCCGCGGCAGAGTTTTTTGGAGCACTGAACCCTGCTTGATCCACCCAATGCACAGCCACAAGAGTCTTCTCTCTTCACCTCGATGATCAGCTTCGTTTTGAACAGAGAAAGCACCTTCCTCCTCGCACAGTACCCCCCCGTCTCGACGGCCCCCTCTCCCCCTTCCTGCACCCCGTAGATGCGCAGGTTGTCCTACCGTACTATGCGGATAACGTCCTCGTTACGACGCTTCGGCCAGCTCTGCAAGGTGCCGTACTTCAGCTAGCTGTGGCCGTCTGCTGCCTCTCGCTTCCGGGCGTCGGTCATCTCTCGACGAAGCTTCACTTCTCAGTCAGGACTGAGAACAGGGCAAGCCCTCAGCTCCTCCCATCCGTAAGAGCCAGCTTGGCAGTTCAGCTCATTAGCGCAGAGTTTTTGCCATCCCAGATCGGCATTCGAACAGCGCTGGGGTTCCTCTTGCCGGTGAGATCGCAGTAGGGGAGAAGACAACGTCCAACACGTTTGACTGGCTGGAGAGAGTCGTTTCCCCTTATCCCTCCATCTTGTTCTCTCTGCGGTTGAAAAAACAAATTTCGAAAGGGGGGGGGGGGGGGGGGGGGTCCCCCCCTCTTCACGGCCCGATAATGGAGTACTTGATTCCACCACTGTTTTTTGGGGGTGTCTTTGCCCTAACAACACTCATTGTTGGAGGAGACTAGAGCCTGAACCTGCGCCTGTCTGCGTACGCTGCTTTCCTCTTCTTAGTGGCGGACCATAACATTGCACGCTGTCAACATTCACGGACAGTCCATATCAGCGCCGATTTCTCCACATCACGCTGGACCAAAATTCCAAAACTCGGATGGAGGTGGGCAGTAGATACACTGTTAACATCGGGGACATTCTTGTTCCGATCGTTGCTTAATTAACAGAAATAAGTTTAATCAAGTGCACAGCTTTCCACAAAAGACGTCCGACACATCCGTTAACAAGTGGTTCACCCTCATCAGGATTTTTAGTACCCTTAGTAACATACTCACCTGTGGTACCTTCACTTGTGGCACATCACTTTCTCCTGTGGACTGTCCTGCGGCGCCTTCTTCTCCTGATCGCTCATAATTTTTCTTGCGATTAAATTAATGGTGATCAAAATTAATATGAATTAAAAGTAATTAATCCCAAGATGAATGGTCATAACATCGTCCCAAATCCTGTAATACATGTCACATGCAAGATTTCTAGCGACTGTTTAAAACCTGATCTTTGTGATCAGTCATAATTTTAAATCTTCTTCTGAATCAACCGGCGCCATCTTACTTTACCAACTTAGCATATCAGCTAATCATTGTCTGCCCCACTGATCTAGAATCTGTTCAAACATAGTTCAGTTTGCCTAAATACTGTATTAGTTTTCCACACGCAGCCAGAGAATATAATCTTTCTTTAAGGCAGTGGTCTGCGGAAGTAGTCCTGTCTTGCTCCCACACTTAATATTTCGTCACAAACCAATTTAAAAAGCAATAAAAAATAATATAATACTTTTTAAAACCATGAGTTTAACGCTGGTTAATTATGCAGTGCCTAGCGTGGTGTTATAGTATTATTCAACCTTGCAAAATTTTTGTTAGGGAATAAAACAACCCAACATGGGAAAGATAGAAGCTCGCCAAAACTAGTTGCAACTTTCTTTTTACTTAACAACAAAAGATTATCTGAAAAAAAAGCACATAGACAGTCTTTCGTAGTAATGATTATTTTAATTATTTTTTTAGTTAATAAAAAGATGAGTGAACAGGAAGATATCAATACGATTTACCATCTTCTGTAATTAGCGGCCTTATTATAGGCTATAGCGTGTTAGCAAAAAACATGTTTAAAATGACTGGCCTGACCTAGAAGGTTAGACTTGAGGACGTTGTTAAGGTATAGCTGTAATTACTGCAGGTATTGCCTCAAAAGACTTTCTTGTTACACAGGGGATTATCCCAGAAAATAATTAGTTGCATAGAAAGATAATCTAAACAATATTGATTTATAAGAAAAGATGTCCCTGGATGGTCTGATGGGGGGAGGAGCTATTGTTAATGCTTTAGCCTTCTCTTTGAAGCAATTATATGTTTAGTAATGCGGTCCGATTAATAGAGAGAACGTCCATAACAAGCAATAGAGGATTTTAGCTAAGGCAAGACCGCTTACAAGAAAGACGAATTGCTCCTTAGACTTTATTAATAAAAAGTAAAGAGAACAGGCTATGCAGAGCACACATTTACAGACGTTGAGACCAATGAAGGGTATTACTTAGTGACAGGAAAGAATTTCTAACATCGCCGCCGCAGAACTGTCTGACTTTATGAGTCATCTGAGTAACAGACAAACTGCAGAGAAGTTTTTATTGCAGTTGCCTGACCTCAGTCTATCTATGTTGCTCACTTTCTTTGTGTAAAATAAAATGCTTTAAATAAAGAACAAAATATATTATTCCTCCTAAAGTATTGGAAAGGAAAGACAGCTATTGAAAAACTAAGTAAAGCAGCTAGAGTGTCTGAAACAGAATGCGAAAGATCAGGCTCACTCTCAAAACAGGCACTTTGGCAAAAATAATAGCCTGCCCCCAAAAGATAATAAGGCCTAGATTTGTTAAACTCCAGTTCCCAAAAGACACCCACCAAATGGACTGCTGTACTTCTCACATGATAAATTAGAGAAAAAAGTTTAAGTTGCTCTGACAGTTGTTGACATGGCTTCAAGAAACAAAGACGCTGAACCTTTAACGATAAAAGCACAACTGCTGTGGCAGTGCTTTAAACACAAAATACATGCGAGGCCCATTAAAGTATCCAAGGATGATTCAAGTGATGATGGAAAAGAGTTTAAAGGTACTGTAAACCAGCTGTTTTTTCAAACAACATGTACCGATAAGAGAGGATCCCAGGCAACCTCGACCCAGGCCTAGAGAAAACTAATAAGAATCAAGCTGAACGCCAGTTTACCTATCAATATCACAGAGAAATAATTATGGACAGAACGCGTAACACAGAATGGGTTAGGAGGTTGCCAGCAGTCTTAACGTGCCCATAAACAATGAAGAATTTAGAAGCACCAGGCCTTAAACCAGTGAACGCGATCAAATAAAAAAAATTAGCATTACAGAAGATGTGCAGGGGACTCAAAAACTCTTGCTGATTGACTAAAAGTAAGATACTTGTATCCCCTCCTCATGTAATATTTAAGAGAGACTCTTTCTGCTAAAAAGCATGCCCCTAAAAGATCCTATGTTCGTGAAGAGCCTGCAAGTTATCCCGCCAAACACAGTGAGTTAACAAAAAATAAGTATTTATTTTTTGCTAAACTTATTTTTTGTTAAAACTTATATTTTGGCTTATTTTTGGTTTTAACAGATCGTGTGTTTGTTTTTCAATGTTCTGATTTAATTGCATCATAGTCTACCTTGTCGTAGCAGTAAAAATCTTTTTTTTTTTTTTCTCCACTCCTTATGAAGTTCAATTTTTTGCCCGTCTATAATCCTCACTGTCAGCCATAACAACTGAAATTCTTTCGTCCATAATGTTTTTCATCCTGTAATTGATTTGCTTATTCATAATCTTAATGAACAAATTTTGCTGATGCTAGGACAACAATGGCAGTGTGCTTTTGTAATTTAGGAGTTTTATTTATTTTTAAACACAGCACTTACATCAAAGACACGGTTGCCTAAACCAAACCAAGGCCCCCTAATGCTAAAGAAGTGGCGATCCAACGCCCAGTAGCTAAAACAGCAACACTAAGACCCACACTTACGCTAGCTAACAGCCAATGAGCCAGTCATTACATAAGAAAGATATTTTAAAGCTTTAGCCATCTTTCTTTCTAGTAATCCAATACTTATCCAAGTCGCTTTTTCTATTTCCTTTTGAAGTTCAGTTATTTGCTCTAATCTAAACTGTTGAACCGCCATATTATATAAGATTATTTTTTAAAATTAATCATATGCATACTTCTATTAATCCCTGCAACACTTCATCAACAGAGTAAAACGCAATAAAATCACCATACTTAATGAAAATAAGTCGAGTACTGTTTAGTTTGGTTTGTTCAACCATCACAGTAACCTTGTCAGATGATACATTGGGTTTTATTTCCAATCACCGTTTTAGTAATTGCAATAACGACTTAAGAGGGGCAACCAGTTTTCAGCTTTATTATGTATACCACTAATTAAACGTATGTTCTGGCAACTAGGATCGCCCTCCCTCGGAGTAATAAATAAGCCGCAAAATCATCGTCATTGCCTAGTAGCTGACTGAAGCGTTGGGTAAATTTTAAGCCGACGGTGGTCGCCTCCCACTTCACTAAGGACTTCTTTCTCTGAAGCATATATTCAGAACCCCGCTTAGTTATTTTCAATCTGTTGTTGTACTGTTGAGTTCCTGGAACTAGACTAACAAGAATGGCCCTTATGTAAAGGCTTTTAAAAATTGTTTTTCTTATCAAAGTATACATAGGAACATCGTAGTTCAAACTTAAATTCCAAGCAATTTCAGGAAGCAAACGCCCTATGCTTCTCTCTTTTATGAAGTTTGTATTCACGTTGCCAAAATCGTTTTGCCCGTTAAATTTCTTATCCTTCAAGGGGAGGATGTTGCTGTCTGTTTTTTGTCTTTTAATTTCTGTTCGTTTGTAAAACCCAACATCTGTTACTCAAATCCATAAACCATTTCCTGGCACTTATATTCGACAAACTCAGTTGTGTCTGCTAGGTCTTTTAGCTCTACTGCGGTGCATTTAGGAGCTAGCTGCACTTTTTTGATTCGGCCCATCAGACATTCTTTTAATATTAAAATTTAAATAAACAAATTGGTTAAAAGCAATCAATAATAAACAGTCTACACATAAACAAACGTATTGAACTGGGGGTCAGTCCGTAAGCATAGCTTTGCGTGCTTAGATTTTTCTAACTGCTCTTTTATGTTTTTTAACTCATCTTTGTCCCTTATTATATAATTCTCACTTAAACATCTTCAAAACTATCTTTACCTTAGTGTAAAATAATACAACCGATTTTAACTGCGATCTAAAGTCTTTTAAGACAGCATTGTATTTTTGAGTTAAGAGCCACACAGAACTAAAGGCGTGGCGAACCACTAAACTAGCTTTGACAGAGCTTTTCTCTTTTAACAATGTCTCGTTTCAGCTGAACAGTCATCAATAATAAACAGTGTTTCAGTTCCCTCAAATATTCCTATAGAAGATGTTCAAAACAAACGCACAGTTTGTCGCTGGGACAACTAGAAATATATTATTCGTCTGTCCATACAAACTTCCTTCTTGTAAGACTTGTTGTGCCTTAAATAGTTGTGCAGAATATAACAATGTGCTCGTAATTAAACCTGTAATTGTTTGTAACAAATCAAGTATGAGACGTTTTTTTCCCACACCCTTATGCCAGCAATTAAGAGAACAGTGCGGATCTTTAGCAGAAACTTCAAACCATCCATCTTTTTTTTATAAATAGAAATATCTTCAGCAATTTAATAAGCACTTCTTTTAGCCTGTTTTCTTCATGTTTAACTGGCATCACAAACCATAAAAACATGCATTTTTTATGGGGCGTGTCCGTCTTGCTTTCTTGTGAATATATATTTTATACTGTCTTGCCCTACCCTTTCTCCACTTCCAAACAATCTGTTTGTCAAATGTGGATCTAAAATCCAGCCACAGCCCATATTTGGATATTAAGTAGTCTACGAGTCTTACATCAGAAGGCGAAGTTTTTTAACATACACGCTCAACTACAGATACCTTTGCCTACCTCCAGCGAACAACTTTCTTATTTCATCAAAGTGTTGGTGGATAAAAGTCCGCGACCCGAAACACTGACCAGACTATGGCCATTATTGCACAGTCAACCTTCTCAATTTTTAATTATAAACGCTTCTGATTCTCTAATGAAAAGGAGATGTTTCTTCAGTAAACAAGAACAAATTCCTTTTAAAGACTTCAAGAGAACTGCAAATGAAACAAACTGCCGGCGTACAGAACACTACTGATTTAGATGTAATGTTTCCCAGAGAGTGTCTCGCTTGTTCATTTTCATGCAATGAGTGTAATAACTCATTCATAATAAATAACTGTTTTTACATTTAAACTGGGTTAAGATTGGTTTCTGGCCATTCGGGGTTAGTAACAACATCAAACCAAGAGAAATGTCGGTACTGATGTATTTAGCTAAAGGGCCTTCAGACAGAACGACAGAATCGCTAGTATTAAATGTCAGTTCAGTAAGTTAAGTTATATTCTTATAGTTGCACCTTGGTAATATGGCATGTGGCCGGCTTTAACAGTTCAAAATCTAGAGGTCTGCAGAAAATCTGTTGCCAATTGCTTCTGCTACTGCCTCATCATTAACAACATTCTTTGCATCCTCCACTTTAAGTCCTGTGCTTGATGCCATTTGGTGCTTTGTATTCCTAGATAAACTTTCTCTTTTCTTCTTTTTTTATGTACCATAGATCAGAAAAGAGGGGCAAAAATGTCTGCCTCGCCTAGTACAAAGACTCACTGCCCTCTCAGTTTGATTGATATAAGTTTAAACGATTGCCCTGCCCAATTTAGCAAACAACAGAGCTATAGGCTCTGTCAATGTCCTATCAAATTTGAATGATAGTTTAGCATGCCTGGCATTATAACTCGCCAGCGCCAAGATCCGGGAACTTTACTATTAAAACTTGTCCAGGCTGAACTGTTGATGAGTAAATTACGCTAATTCCATCTGCCTTATACCTTTTACGCCATGTTTTCCTTCTCTTTTCTGTAAGGATCGAGTCACAACCATATGAGTTCATTTTTTATAAAACAAAAAAGAATATAAATAATAACTATGGAAGACGATTTTGACCCGATGATCCTATAGAAGAAGAAGAAGAAGAAGATGAGACAGAACTGGGTCCTTCATTGCATGAAGAGCTTTGAAGGAGCGGGTTCTTTACCCTCAGACACCGTCAAGACTATTGCGAGAAAGAAATCAATCATTCTAGAAGCATATGACAGAGCAACCAGGCGTGCTTGATCCAACGATTTTGGGACGAAGATGTGGTCATTTTATATACGAACAGGTGCAGGAGACCGTGTACAAGTTAACTTCAATGCAAAACCCAAACAAAGTTTTTAAAACTAAGCACAATAGGCGAAACTCCCTAGTGCTAAGGCCAGAACAATTAAACCTTATAGAGCTTAGAGCGACGCCGTTAAGTCATTTACAGACTTGGATCGGGGGCTTGCCAACACATCTGAAATACAAAACAAACACTTCAAGAATTAAGTCCAACAAGCAGATGATGCAATTACAAAAAACAGATGAATCAATTAGAAGAGCCGAAGAACTAAAACTGCGAACTTGAAACGAGTTTTTAATGAGGATACACAGTAAAAAACAATTGAAGATTCTCCATTACCTATGTGTGAATCACTGGGGCTTAAAGAGGCTTTACGGACAAAAAGGGGTGAACTAACAAACAATTTAGCAAAAACTGGCGAGCTAGAAAGAGAAATAAGAAAAGAAAAAAATAAACAGCTGATGCAGATGATAACAATTTTTAGGGCGAGAAGACAAGGCTAGAAAACAGCAGAAAAACAAGGATTTAATGCTACAAAGGGCGGCCAGGTTAGAAGTGCTGTCTTACTAACAGAGCGCAGCTAGCATCACAAACAAGCAGGATAGAGAAACTATAAACAGAATACTTTATGAAAATACTACGCTAGCTGAAAGAATAAGGACTCTGTTCAGAGAACGGGGATTACAATAGTTAGTATATTAACAGGCTGTAGGGTTTGCTATCTCTACACTCGTTTATGCTTTAACGGGTGGTGCGCCAACAGGGCCAGTAGCGCCTCCAACACCTCAGCCTGGTAAAAGTTGGATTGGAAAAAAATTTGCATCATCAGAAAACCCTATTAAAGAAGTTAGCTGCCAAAGCGCTGATGCTCTGCCTGGCATAATAGGCAGTGTTGTTATTTGGGGTTTTTCTACTATAGGCAAAGTTGTGGTTATATGGCTGACCATTGTGGACGTTAGGAGTGGCTAGCTGCTGATTAATTTTTAGTGAAAAAAAAGTATGGCTAATCCAGTAAAAGTTAAAAACACAAAAAGGGACTGTTTTTTCGCTAGTGTGACTGTCAGTGTGAGGCAGATTCAACAGGTGGCGTGCTTTCTGGATTGCTTTCTGCTGTGGGGCGCTTATAACTGGATCACTTTCTTCAGGGCAAGGTACTTTTTTTTTAAATGATGGGCAGGCCTTGTGTTTAAGCCTTGATTGTGCCCTAAGTTTTGATCGCCCTCCAGCTATGAGGATTTCTTTTTTAAAAATTCTGTATCATGCCAATCTGCAGTCTAAGGTCGGAGGGTTAGCATGTTTTAATCCATGGCCTACAACAAAGTCAACCTTTGACCTAGCATGTGCAAGAACGTCTTGATACCTTTGTATGTGGCAGCAAATCAACAGCAAGTTAATAGCATCTTCTAAATTGGCTAGAAATATTTTTCTGGCATCAACCCTGTAGATTGATCATCTATGCTAGATTTGGTCTGTGCTTGTGCTCCTAATAGACACCAAACGTATGTCCGTATGGAGTATTGAGCCCTTTGCACTCCGGGCATTGTTAGGCCTTCACTTTCATCTAAGATAAATGTCGTCCAAGCATCAGGGTGTTTTTGTTCTATGGCTCCCAATCGAACTTGTTTGTCTGGTTGAAAAGAGGTTTTGGCCAGGCCAGTAGTCATAAGTATATTCTCTTTTTACCACCCCACAAATACAATGTGCCTAACCCATGATTGCGGTCTAATTTTTTGTCAAAAGTCAGTTGAAGGATTAATGTTAAATCGTTGCGATTCTTTCATATGCATTATTGTCCATTGGGCTTTTAATGGTTTAAAAAAGCGTTTGTCGTTGGGGAGGGGCACTTGTAGTTCAGTTAGTATTCGTCTGTACTGGTAATAAACATGAAAGTTATATACTGATCTTACAATAGTTAGGATGGTTTAAATGGTTTGCATATGAAACACCGCAGCCAGTAGTTGCGCAGTAAACAGCAAAATTTAACTGATTTGGGTAACGTCATAGGTGAGATGACCAGCGATGGCACTCTATCACTATTTATTGGCGGATTTAAATATCTAGTTAGTGGGTTTACAAGTCTGACCTGGAAGCCGTATGATTCATCTACTGCAATGGTTAAATAAACTGAATTTCAAAGATTTGGGGTTATAAAACGCTCTACATTGTAAGTAGCACTTTAGTTATATTTAAAAGGCTCCATTTTTTTAAATTAGTTTTTTTTTTAAATAGTTATAAAAAAAGATGTACATCTATATAGTCCAACAAAACAAACGTGTGTCTTGACGATCCAATTGACAATGGGCGGGGAGTTGTAGGATTGCCCTTAAAGAAATTGGCTCTAAAGTAAAATTTGGATTAACATATTGAAAGAGCTAAGAATAACTGGGTGGATATTAAGGACGAACAAGGCAATCTATTAAAAAAATTTAAAAATACCGATGGTTACTACAACTTTTTTCTTTAAGAGAAGTATTTAGAAATTTTAACATTAAGTTAAAAATTAATGAGGCAAATCTTATAATTACTATGAAAATTTCCAGAACTTAAAGAAAAAAGGGAGTACGTATTTCCTAGAAGCCTTGCTCGAATTTAGGGTTTTATGATACTGGTGAAACATATTTTTAAAACACATATGCACTTAAAAAAGCGGTCTTTATGAGTACGTAGGCAGTTTGACCAACCGAATTTCTCGTGAACCCAATGTTGTATGTCTATTTACAACAGTTAAAAACAGATTTCTAATTTATTTGAGGGTTATCCATCTAAGGTTCTAAGAGTGCTGCCGTCAATTAAGGCAGGGTTTGCTATTATCAGTTATATAGTTTGGCGGAAACAGTCAATTTAAAGAATTAATTGGGGACCTATAAAATTCATTGGGTGTAAAAATAACTAATCAAGATGGAAGACAAGTTGTTTTTTTTCAGATTTATTGATAGTGCTGGAAGTAGAAAGCGTACTGTAAACCCTTAGATTTTATGCCCCTGGAGAGAAAGTAAATATGCGGGTTCACGATCACCCTATCTTAAAAATTGCACGCAAGCCCCCATTTTAATGTGCTGATTACGTCAATTTTAGAGGTTTTTGCATGTTAATTTTGTTTAAAAACAGGTGTTAAGTTTGGCTAAAACTGATATGAGATGGACGTGATTTGTATGTGAAAAGGGGGTTTTTCGTGCAAAATAAGATGGGTGGTCGTGAACCCGCATATTTACATTCTCTGCTGTATTACGAATGCCCATGTCACTGGACCAGTACATTCTGCGTCGGGGAAGTGTGCAGTAACCAGATAGAAGTAGGATGGCCAGAAAGGTTCGAATCTCATCGGGTGAAAGAGAAAAGGTATGGTTACCTCTGAATGCTGCATACTTTTTGCTTTGCTCGGTGATCAACTCAATCACATCTTCATCGAAAAACAAGTTCGAAACGTTCCCCTGGATCAGTTGGAGGGGAGGAGGTGTTCCTTTCTGGGGTGGACCATTTGAAGCGATCTGTCTGGCGCTGTGACAAGTCAACTTTGTTCCCCCTCCAAAATCGCCCTGCTAGTGCCGTGCTTGGAATGACCTAGCAGGCATTTTCTGTAGAGTTGTAGCTCCAATGGCCGAGTGTCCAGAGTCAGCTTTGCGTTTTTTTTTGCCACGTTGTGAAGAGATTGCACCGTACTCTGCATTCCCCAGTTCAGAAACGTGTTCATCTGAATCCTGCACACACACACACACACACACACACACACACACACACACACACACACACACACACACACACACACACACACACACACACACACACACACACATACACACACGTTTTACATATTGAATTATATTATTTTATCTTTATTTCTTGATTCTCTCTCTCTCTCTCTCTCTCTCTCTCTCTCTCGGGAGGGAGGGAGGGAGGGAGGGAGGGAGGGAGAGAGGGAGGGAGGGAAGGATAGGGAATAGAGGGCGGCAGGTATGTGAGAAAAATAACTATATAAAACTGACCACGTTGTTCTCTTGAGGAGTAGACTGACTGCTGTCATCACCGGTGATCTGTCTTCCGTCAGCATGAATGACTGTTGCTGAAGCAGATGACTGAAGTTGCCGCCCACTCAGATAGTGAATTTCAGCATCTTCATCTCCACTGTCCTCGTCTGTCAATTCATCAGTAGGTAGGGGGATCAACGTAGATATTGGCAGTTTAGAAAGCCCTGTCCGCTTCAAGGATATCCAGTACGTCATTTACATTGTATCGTCTGCAAAACAGAGATCGTTTGATAGAGTAAGCACCAAGGAAGTCGAGCATGCACGTATTTGGGTTAGTTTGACTGTTGGTTGTTTTGGTGCTCTACGTCTCAGCCACTTTCGCGGATCAGAGACAGCTGGTCACATTGTCCTGACACCAGCAAACCAGTTTCAGTAATGCCAGGATTCAAACCCTTGACCTTTGGAATAAGAGTCGAACCCTGTACTGACTGAGCTACCCAGCTCTTCGATTAGTTTGACTTTGTTTCCTCTTTAGAGATCAGCTGAAATAAAAAAGAAACACATGATATGTCATGTTTTTTCCACGTTTCTCCTGTGCCTGTTTATCAGTCCTATAATAACATTGACGTAACGAAATATAAAAAAAATATTATACATCAAAATTATAACATATCATGAAATGATATAGCAATCTAACGTAAATATTTCGGCACTGTTACAATTTAGACTGATTTCAAACACAAAAAAACTGTCACTGGTATGAAATGAAAAACTTGTACCCGCTCGTGTCTAGCGTCCCTATAGTGAAAAGCCTACAAAACGCGACAAATTTTACCAATTATAAAAAAAAAATCAGCTTATATCATCGCACACGGTTTTAGTTTATATCCTAACTATCACATTTACTTCAATAATATCATTAAAAATGTGTTTGACAAAAGAAATATTGACTTACCTTCTGCTTCGATCCATCTTGACTGTTTTCAACCATGTGGTTCATCACAAATGGCCGACAACCGGAAATTCCAAGGGAGATAACGCTTGTGTGTATTATAATTATAGAAGTTGCTTCCCTTCAACTAATCATCACAATTTAGTTGCCTTATCTTTAACATTAAGCCAATAAAGGGCAAATAACTATAGCGTCCCACTATAGGGACGCTAGGCATAAATGGGGTAACGGTGAATGAACCATTGGGGCCACGTAAGATGGTGTCTGGTTTGGTGAGAGGGCAAATTTTGCAGTTGGGTTTTGAGCAGGGGAAAGTACCTGGTGGCTTAGTTGTGGAGATTTTGTTCAGCTTAGAGCGCATCAGTAGGTTTTTGAAGTTTTTGTCACGTTTGAAAGTGATAATTGGTTTGGTCTCAAAGGCAGGTTTATGATTTTCTACTATGTTCCAGTTAGACATCAGGATCCTGCAGATGGGCAGATTGTGAGGATGGAAGTGAGGGCAGGCAGTGGGTCTGTCTGTCTCTTTGGGAGGCTTAGTTTCCAGAGCAGACGTTCTGGACTTAGCTGTGATGCGGCTGAAAGCATTATTAATGACGGCACTAGGGTAGCCACAGTTGGTGAAAAACTCAGTTTGGCTGCTTGTACAGTGAAATCTTCTTTGCTGGAGCAGAGTCTGCGTAGGCAAAGGAATTCAGAATATGGAATGCTGTTTTTAGTGGATTGGTGGTGGGAAGATTTGTAGTCCACGTAGTCCAGGTAGGTGTGAGCATCAGCGGATGTATAGAAGACTGAGGTTTGAAGCAGTCCATCTTTGAGGTAGATAGTGATGTCCAGGAAATTAACTGACTGTGAAATGGTGTAGGTCAATTTGATGGATGGATGGAAGGTCTGAGCAAAGTTGAGGAAATTCTGGAGGTCATGTTCTGGCATGGATGTGGCTCCCAGTCCATCATCTATGTATCTTTTGTAGAGCTCTGGTGTTGGGCCTGTGTAAGAGGTTAGTAGGCGGTGTTCTAGGTGTTCCATGAAGAGGCAGGCGTAGCATGGTCCCATTTTGGTTCCCATAGCAGCAGCACTGATTTGTGACAATGTATGGTTGTTAAATTCAAAGGTCTTGAGGGTGAGGGCTAATTCTGCACGTCTGACCAGTGTAGCTGTGGGAGGGTGTTGTTGGTTAGGGGGCCGTTTGTTAAGAAAGAATGCGAGGGCCTTCAGTCCATCAGCATGAGGGATGGAAGTGTAGAGAGAAACCACATCAAGTGTAAAGAGGAGTGGGATCTGTGTTGAATGAATTAATCATGTTGAGTGTGTGTGTAGTGTCTTTGAGGTATGTGGGAAGGCCTCGTATTATGGGTTGGAGGAGAGAGTCCAAGAACTGTGAAATGTGTTCTGTAGGGCAGCTGCATGCAGATACAATGGGTCGAAGAGGTCAAAACGCGCCGGTTTTTGTCCTGTAATCTGTTTGTCCGTATTGTCTTGCGGAACTGCTGAAGAACGAATCACAATCACTTATCTTATCATGTTCGGCACATATGTTGGATCATGACAGGCGTCACCAAACACACACAGTGACTGGACAACAGTACACAGTCTCATCTGTCACCAAACACACACACAATGACTGGACAACAGCACACAGTCTCCTCTGTCACCAAACACACACACACACACACACACACACACACACACACACACACACACACACACACACACACACACACACACACACACACACACACACACACAGTGACTGGGCAGCAGTACAGAGTCTCCTCTGCTGGGTTGCCTCAGGACGGCTGACATGGACTGCTCCCTGTGGATTGCTGGCTGTGGAGGGGGGATTGGGGGGGGGGGGAGATCAGTGGCGTGGATGCAACATCACTGAAGGGGGATGGAAGATGAGACAACAACAACAATACCAACAACATTGACAGCAATAACAACAACAACATCAACAACATTGACAACAATAACAACAACAACATCAACAACATTGACAACAATAACAGTAACAACAACAACAATAACAACAACAATAACAATAATAACAACAATAATAACAACAACAACACAACAACAACACCATCAATAACAATGACAACAATAACAACAAGAACAACAACATCAACAACAATGGCAACAATAACAGTAACAACAACAATAACAGCAACAATAACAATAATAACAACAATAATACAACAACAACACCATCAATAACTATGATAACAATAACAGTAACAACAACAATAACAACAACAATAACAATGGCAACAACAACAATAATAACAACAACAACAACAACAACAACACAATAACAATAACAACGACAGGAACAACAACAATGAAAAAAATAACAACAACTTTGTCATGTGGGGCACTTGGTGATGTTGCAGGAAGGGAATGGTTGTAGAAATAAGGGGGAGATCAGTGTGGATCACCTATCCTAGGGGTGAGTTTCGACATATGCCCATTCTCACATGATGGAGAGGGGGTGGGGGGGTGGGGGTGAATTTGGGTGTGGAGTGATCACATGTTGCACCGGTATAGAATAGTATCATCTGGTAATCCGGCTGGAGAGAAGGAACACACAGAGAATCACTTCATTCAATAGAAACGGTTGGCTTCACAGTCATTTGTGCCGAAAGCTCAAGGCGGTGCCTTCTCCAGTCTGTCCTTGTGGGCAGGAAGAACAGTCAGCGGAGCATGTGCTCCAAATATGCCCATGACATGAACAGACAAGGAGAGGGGTGTGGCCAACAGAGACAGCTCTAATGACGAAGCTCTTCGGCAATCTACGAGAGCTGGAGAAAACGACACTATTCATCTCAAGGGCCGGACTGACCATGTTGACCAAGGCGTTCGCAAAGAAGATTTAGCCTGCTGGGCATAGCACACACTAACACACCCATAGTCTCTTGACAGGTGCGTACGTGTGCTCCAAATTGTCAGCCAGCATGGCGTAAACAGTAGAATATTGTTTAAATGCACTGAACCCCATTTTCAGAGCAGTGACTTCTCCGACGATTCTCTGACGTTCAGTTCTGTTCCAGGCTGCTCTGTGCTTTCATGTGTCAAACCTGCTTTGTTCGGCAGTTGAGGACAGTACTTCTCTGGGTCCCCCATGAACACCTTCGGGTGTCTCTTACCTGCTTTGTTCGGCAGTTGAGGACAGTACTTCTCTGGGTCCCCCATCAACACCTTCGGGTGTCTCTTGCCTGGTTTGTTCGGCAGTTGAGGACAGTACTTCTCTGGGTCCCCCATGAACACCTTCGGGTGTCTCTTATCTGCTTTGTTCGGCAGTTGAGGACAGTGCCTCTCTGGGTCCCCCATCAACACCTTCGGGTGTCTCTTACCTGCTTTGTTCGGCAGTTGAGGACAGTACTTCTCTGGGTCCCCCATCAACACCTTCGGGTGTCTCTTACCTGGTTTGTTCGGCAGTTGAGGACAGTACCTCTCTGGGTCCCCCATGAACACCTTCGGGTGTCTCTTACCTGCTTTGTTCGGCAGTTGAGGACAGTACTTCTCTGGGTCCCCCATTAACACCCTCGTGTGCATCCTTCTCTTCTTGTCAGCCTTTTCTTCATTCAATCAACAAAGACTGCTATATAATGTCCGCTTACCGCTCTTTCCCACCCCCGCCCCACCAGACCTACAACAAGGCGGCTAAACTATTGTGCACGACAACGAGCATTCCAGCGTCTTCCAGCATGACATTGCGTGACCTTCGTTTCAAACCGTGCGGGAACTTCCCGACAAGCCATTGTCACAGGTGATCTTGACCCTTCCTTGAAGAATTAGCTCTCATTTGTTTCTTTAAGAGTTACAGTCGACGTAGATTCAAGGATGCAATATGAATAGTTTATAAAAAAATAACTTGAGGACAACAATGCTTTGATGAAAGGGACGCAGTAATAACAATGCTTTGATGAAAGGGACGCAGTAACAACAATGCTTTGACAAAAGGGACGCAATAACGCATACTGGAAATGTAGCGTTTTCCCTGTGCGCCCTGAGCAGTCACTCAGAAAAAAAGGGATCTTGAACATATCACATTTCCCTTTGGTCACAAAGAGTGTTTTTAAGTCTACTGGCGCACGTGGCAATCGCAATTGTATTTCTCTCTGTACGTATAACGACAGTGTCTATTGTTGTCCCTGCTTCGGGGAGGGGGGGGGGGGATTTGCCACCATGCTTTTCTTGTGTCTTGTCACATCATAAACTGAAATGCATATGTCAACAACTGATTTCTTTGAGCTCTTGGGGATATAACCATGGTTTTTTTTTTTTTTTTAGCGAATTTTCCTTCTTTGGGCTCAAAATTTGCGATTAGAGGGTATACTTAAATAAATGTATTTCTCTCTTTATACGTATGAGGACAGTGTCTCTTGTTGTCCCTGCTTCAGGTCTCATACACATGCCCAGCGGTTACGATCCCTATTCCTCGCTCTTCACGCAGTGCTTGAATGTCATGGTCCCGGAGGGTCACGTGATTGTGGTCAGTCTGAATTCCAGTGTGACCGGTTTCCAAGGCGACCTTCCTTTTGTGTTTCTGGGTCAGTGTGGGCAAGAGCTCTTGGGCCAACGACAAATGGAGTACATGCCCATCGTCTTTCCCGACTTGCTGACATCGGATAGCCACTTTCCCAAGGACGCTCTCCAGAGGTACCAGAACCGAAGCCTGCCCGTGGCGCTCATCTATCAAGAAAAGCACAAGGTCGCGTCTACCTGTGGCTCCAGATACAACCGACTTCAGATCGTGTTTTCCTTCCAGCAGAGGGCGCCCATTGTGGTGGGGGAGAAGTGGAACTGCTCGAAGTCCGTGTGGCCTGACCTGTATCTGCTCTTCGCCTGTGACCTGCTGGCTGAGTGTATGGAGGGGGAGGCCCGAAGAGCACTGTGTGTATTATTCACCGCGCTGTGGAGTGGAACAGGTACTCCTCTTCAGTATTTCCTTGCTCTGTGTGTTCCTCTGTCTGTCCTTCTTCTTGTTCTTGTTTTTGTTCTTGTTCTTGTTCTTCTTCTTCTTCTTCTTTTTCTTCTTCTTCTTCTGTGTTTCTTTTCTTCTTCTTCTTCTTCTTCTTCTTCTTCTTCTTCTTCTTCTTCTTCTTCTTCTTCTTCTTCTTCTTCTTCTTCACATGTCTGTCTGTCCATCTCTTATAAGATGTCCACTATTGTAAACAGTTTAACCACACACGCACACACACACACACACACACACACACACACACACACACCACACACACACACACACACACACACACACACACACACGCACACATACACACGCACCATACACACGCACGCACGCACGCACGCACGCACGCACGCACACACGCACGCACACCACACACACAAAACATGCATGCACGCAAGCATGCACGCACGCACACACGCGCACACACACACAGACAAGTGAAGCAAAATTATGATCTCACCACCGACAACCAAAATGTGGTTTGAACAAAATCCTCTCATAGAACACCACTAAAGTGACTCGACAACAGTGCAGTGTCTCCTCCCGGGAGGTTGCCTCTCGACGACTTGACATTGGCCGCTCCCTGTGGATTGCCGATGCCGGGGTTGCGGCGGGCCCGGACCGGACTGTGGCTGTGGACAGGGGGGGGGGGGGGGGGGGGGGGGGGGGGGCGGAATGAGCGGCGTGGGTGCACTGTCACTGGAATGGCACAGAAGATGGGGCAGCAAAAAAGAAACAAAACAAACAAAAACAAAACAAACAAAACAAAACAAAACAAACAAAACATTCTTATTCACCGATGTTTGAGAGCTAGCCACTTACTTTTTTGAAAGTCCGTTCTTGACGTGCATACTTTGCGTGTCTCTAAAGTGGATGAGAGTGGGGGGGGGGGGGGGGGGGAGGGGGAGGGGGGAGGGGGGGTGGGGGGGGGGGGGTCCAAGGGATAGAACCCATGATGGGCGACACTCTATGAAACACATGCTTATACAGTGTTGGTATTTGCCAGGCGTTTCACAGCAACAGTTCACAGACCTTCAGGGATGTTCAGTGATTACGCTGCAAGATGCCTCTGCAAGGCTGGATCATCCGAAGAAGTCACTGTACCATTTCATTTTTTTTTTCCCTGTACCATCTTCTGTGCCACCTCGGTGGCATTGCACCCACGTCGCTCATTCCGACCCCCCCCCCCCCCCCCCACCTCTCCTGCGTCCACTGCCACACCCGACCGGCCCGCTGCAGCTCCGGCACCGGCAATCCGCAGGGAGCAACTAGTGTCAAGTCGTCAAGAGGCAACACACCATAGGAGAAACTGCACTACTGCAGTCACTTCGGTGGTGTTCAGTGTCGCCCGTTCTGATCTAAAGTACGAAGGACACCACCTACTAAGCTCCCCTACTGACGATGTTAATTGCTAAGTCGCACAGTCGGCGTGAGTGAGCTCTCCCTTCAGAGGGCGCCATCACGTCCGTCCAACGACAACCCTCCTGAACTTGTCGATTACGGTGACCCCTACGGACCTTAACCAAAGCCACAGACATGGAAAGGACATCGAAACTGAGGTCACCCTAAGAACAGGGCATGAAGGGTAACAGAATTTGAGATTTTTTTTTTTATTGCTGATCGATGAAAATGAACACGATGAAGATACTGCTGCGGATTTCCATTCCGGTCTGAGACTTCATGACAGGGGCTGTACTCTACGCTTACTTCAATAACATACCCAGGCGTTCACTAGGCCCGAGAGACACAGACACCTGCAGTGTTGGTCAGGAAATTTGAGCACCACTGTCAGAGACGCATCCATTAAGTGGATGAAACTGGACTGTGTGGTCCCAGCCTTCCCAACTGAGCTCGTGGCAAACATCAGTTCTAGGTAGGATACAGTCGGGGCAGAAAACCCCCACATGACTCTGATAGGAATGGAAGCCAGAACATCCAACCGTGTTTGCGACGGTGACCACTCGGCCATGACTGCTGCCAGTAGGTCAGTACAGGGGCCAGTGGCTGGTAGGTTTAAGTTTCTTGACTGTTGTAAGTAGGTCTGTATAACGGCCAATGGATGGTAGGTTTAAGTTTCTTGACTGTTGCCAGTAGGTCTGTATAACGGCCAATGGATGGTAGGTTTAAGTTTCTTGACTGTTGCCAGTAGGTCTGTATAACGGCCAATGGATGGTAGGTTTAAGTTTCTTGACTGTTACCAGTAGGTCTGTATAACGGCCAATGGATGGTAGGTTTAAGTTTCTTGACTGTTACCAGTAGGTCTGTACAACGGCCAATGGGTGGTAGCTTTAAGTTTCTTGACTGTTGCCAGTAGGTCTGTACAGGAACCAATGGCAGCCTTGATGTTTTTCGTATACCTCTTCATAGATGTCAAAAGCTTTGTTGGAGGTGCGTAGGATTATGTAATAAAATCCAATCTGATTTTGTTTTAAATCTTCATTTGCTTTTGCTATTGTTCAACATACAAAAAATCCAAACAGATAAAAAAAAAAACAGCAACAGTCATAACCAGAAGTTAGGTATAAAAACAAGCAAAAAACAAAACAAAACAAAATAAAACCAAAAACAAAAACAAGCGAGCCACACACACACACACACACACACACACACACACACACACACACACACACACACACACACACACATACACACACACACACACACACACACACACACACACACACACACACACACACACACACACACACACACACACACACACACACACACACATAAAAAAGAGGAAAAAGGGAAAGTTTCAGCATAGCATCGTTTATGTATAAAACGCATGGTCACTGATTGACAAACATGCGTTTGATGACCAAATCAAAATAAAAAATTGCAAGATAAATCAGCATGCACACACAAATAGTATAGGAAAGACAGACGGATAGACAGACAGACAGACAGACGAACAGACAAGCAAATAAACAAGAAAAGCGAATGGGTTGGGTCACAGCAAGTGAAGATGATATATGTTATTATCATTAGGTACATTATCTCTCGAGTACCAATATACAGAAATATTTCAGCTGCAGACAAGGGCCACACAGGACATCCTCAGCAAAAGATGAAAACAAGACAAAACATCATCATCATCATCTATCATCATCATCATCATCATCATCATCATCATCATCATCATCATCATTCTCTCTCTCTCTCTCTTCTCTCTCTCTCTCTCTTTTCTCTCTCTCTCTCTCTTCTTCTCTCTCTCTCTCTCTCTCTCTCTCAAATTCACTTCAAACTTTCTGTTGCACTGAATAAATTCATTTCTAACTTCTTTTTACACTGAATAAATTCACTTCTAACTTCATGTTACACTGAATGAATTCATATTCAACTTCCTTTAACACTAAATAAATCCATTTCTAACTTCCTTTAACACTGAATGAATTCACTTTTAATTTCTTTTTACACTGACATGAATTCACTTCTAACTTCTTTTTACGCTGAATGAATTCAATTCCAACTTCTTTTTACACTAAATGAATTCACTTCTAACTTCTTTTTACACTGAATGAATTAATTTCTAACTTCCTGTTGCACTGAATAAATTCACTTCTAACTTCCTTTTACACTGAATGAATTCGCTTCTGACTTCCTTTTACACTGAATGAATTCACTTCTAACATCCTGTTACACTAAATGAATTCAATTCTAACTTCCTCTTACTCTGAATGAATTCACTTCTAACTTCCTTTTACACTGAATGAATTCACTTCTAACTTCCTTTTACATTGAATGAATTCACTTCTAACTTCATTTTACACCTAATGAATTCACTTCTAATTTCCTTTTACACTGAATGAATTCACTTCTAACTTCCTGTTATACTGAATGAATTCACTTCCAACGTCCTGTTACACCAAATGAATTTACTTCTATCTTCCTGTTACTCTGAATGAATTCACTTCTAACTTCCTCTTGCACTGAATGAGTTCACTTCTAACTTCCTCTTGCACTGAATGAGTTCACTTCTAACTTCCTCTTGCACTGAATGAGTTCACTTCTAACTTCCTCTTGCACTGAATGAGTTCACTTGTTACTTCCTCTAACACTGAATGAATTCATTGCTAACTTCCTGTTATACTAAATGAATTCACTTCTAACTTCCCGTTACAGTAAATGAGTTTACTTTTAACAGCCTGTTACACTTAATGAAATCACTTCTATCTTCCTGTTACACTGAATGAATTCACGCCTCGCTTCCAACTTTATTGAGTAACGTACATTCATTATCATATTCACTGTCGTAGCACGCCGCTACGATATCAGGTTTACACATACTCACTCCAAGCATTCTACTATATTTAAGATTATAGACATTCATTCCTTGCTTCCAACATTTACCTTTCTTTTTCTGTCTTTTTTTTTCAGATTGAAGTAGGGGACGATTGTTTTTTCTTCGATGAGGGAGGTCGAAGGCCGCTTTATGTATCTGAAGGAAAGGCCTTTTGTCAGAAAGGAGGGGGAGAGATGGCAACTTTCGATTCCACTCACCATTGGAGGGCTTTCGTCAGAAGGTTCGAATGGCCACCATAGCCGTTACCAACATCAATCTGAGGTTCGGTCTGGACTCCATCTTGAGATACAAAAAGCACAGGGAGGACCACTACATCACCAACATGTACGTGTGTGTACACGTTTCTCTCTTTCTGTCTGTCTGTCTGTCTGTCTGTCTGTCTGTCTGTCTGTCTCTCTCTCTCTCTCTCTCTCTCTCTCTCTCTCTCTCTCTCTCTCTCTCTCTCTTGTTGTGCGCGTGCGTGCGCGTAGTTCAGGCATCTGCAATTTCTTGTCCCCAATAACAGAATTTATTTATCAATTGATTATTTATTTATTTCTTTAAATGTTTATGAATTCATTCATTCGTTCATTTACTTATTTATTTACCTATTGATTAATTAATTTATTCATGTATTTCTTTCCCTTTTTATTTATTTCTTTATTTACATGTCCATACATTTATCGATTTGTTTGTCACAGAAGCTCCGTAGTAATCATTCATTTCATTATGCCCATCGCTCCCGGTGGAGCATAGTCCATCGACGACCCTTCGCCATCGCACACTGTTCTGGGCTGTTCTGGTCATTCCAGTCCAGTTGGTTCCTTGTTGCTTCAGCTCTGCCTCAGTGTCTCGCCTCCAGCTGTTGCGAGGCCGGCCTCTCTTCCTCTTTCCCTGCAGGTTCCAGGTCAGGGCTTGGCGTGTGGTGCTGGACGCTGGCTTCCTGAGGGTGTGTCCGATCCAACCCCCAATTCCTTCGCAGTATCTGTTTGGCCCACTGGTTCCTGTCCCGCACGCCCCCAAAGATCTTCGTTTCTGATCTCCTGCCATCGGATTTTGTAGATGTGCCTCAGACAGGTGTTGAAGAATGTCTGAATCTTTTGTTGCATCGTCTGTGTTGTCCGCCATGTCTCGCATCCGTAGAGCAGAATTGACTTCACATTGGAGTTGAAGATGCGGAGTTTGGTTCTTATGCTGATTCCTCCAGATGCCCAGATGTTCTTGAGCGTGACGAAAGCTGCTCTTGCCTTGTCGATTCTGGCTGTGGCGTCTCGGTCCGTGCCTCCCTGTTGGTCAACCAGGCTTCCCGGGGTAAAAAAAGACTCCACCCCCCTGAGGGGCTCCCACCCTGTGACTGATGTGTTGGCGGGGTGTTGTTTTTCATCACTGGGTTTTCTTCTTGTTGATCTTGACCCCTGCCCCGGCTGTGTGATCTTCAGCGAGGGTTTTGGGGTCCAATCGGGCTGTGGCGTTGCAGGAGCGCCGGGTCGTCAGCAAATCAGGTCGCGAGCTGCGCCCAGAGTGTCCACTGTAGGGGCCGTTTTTTCCGCCTGTTGTAGGGTCTTCAGACCCATCAATGCCCAAAAGGGGAAGAGGAAAACAGGACAGCGGGCACCCGCCGAGCTCCTTTCTTCACCTCAAATTTTTCGGACAGTTTGGTCAGCGTGGCAGTCCTGCAGTTCATGTCCGGGGAAAGCACGGGAAAGGGGAGATGATCTTCTGGGGGGACTCCGAACCTCACATTTTCCACAGCATCTCTCTGTCCACACGTCAAAGGCCTTCTCATAACATGGGTGAGTAGAGAGGGAGTTCCACTCCGCGGCTGCTCCCGAGGCCAGGTTCGCGATCTGGTCGGCACAGATTTGTTCCGCCGGAACCCCTGCCTGTTGCCCTCCGCGCTTGGGGTCGACAGCCCCCTTTCACCTCCCAGTAACCCTTTGAAAACCTTGTCTGGCATTGACAGGAGCATGATCCTTGGAGTTGCTGCTGCCCCGGGGTCTCTTTTCCGGCAGTTGATGATTATTCCTTCTTTCCACTGGGCCTGACCTCCTTCTTCCCCCAATCTTTAAGGGGCTGTATAGCATGTTGACGCTGCCCTTGTTCTGCTTTGAGGGTTCCCGGGTATCTCCCCGGGCCCGCAGCCTTCCCTTTTTTTAAAGGGTCATGAGGGCCTTCTTGATCTCTGCCTTTGAGGGTTGTCGCAGCTAGGGCATTCTGTCTCTTGGGTGAGATGTCGGGTGTGCGTCAGGGGGGGGGGCGGTTCAGCACCCCTAAAGTGTTCTGCCACGTTTCACTGTTCCTCGGTTTTGCAGGGGGTTTTTCCGTTCTTGTTCTTCACTGCTTGTCTGTCTCGGGAACTTACCCGTCGCTTCTTGGTCACCAGGTACAGGTCCTTATTTCCCCTGCCCGGGCTGCTGCCCTCTTGACTGGCAAGGTCGTCAAAGAAAGCCTCTTTTTGCCCTTTCTTATGCTCTTTTTACTTCCTTTTTTCGCTGCTTGTGCTTTTCCTGTGCATTTGCCTTAGCTGCTCTTTGGCTCGGTTCACGTATTTTCTTCTCCCCTCCCTTTTTTTCCACTTGTGGGGGTGGGGCAAGACCCCATTCTTTTGCTGGCCTTCTTCTTCCCAAAGGGATCCTTCAAGGGGTCGTGCCAGAGTTCTTGCAGTTTCCCACTGTGTCTCGATTCCGTCTCACGCTTCTATCAGCTCTTGTAGGGGCGGGAACCTTTTGGGAAAGCTTCTGGAATGCTGCTTGTATGTCCCTGTTTCTGAACAGCCCCAACAGAAACCCGTCCGGTGTGGCGTTGGGAATCTCTTGAGGCGAAGTCTCACTTTTTTAAAAAGGTGGGGGTCTGATGACGCTCAGCACCTCCATCACTCGTACACCCCCGCCTGTCTAAACTTGCAGCAAAGCAGATGGGGTAATCGGTTTTCTCTGTGACGGGGGTTGGGGGACTCCATGCGCCTTGTAATGGGGGTTGGTGGGAAGAGCTTCCTCCTATCACCACTTGTTCGGGGCGCACATGTCTAAAGCGCTCACTTACCAGTCCGTGTGTCCCCATGAGTCCCGTACCTGGTTTTTCCATTTCCAAACTTGGTGTTGAAACTCCCCTCAGTATGGTTTTTGTCCTTTGACCTCTTCTGTCTATCACGTTTAGTTCTGGGAGAAACATCTTTCTTCTCTTTTTCCCCCATCATTTTATGGAGCATAGTACTGGGGTGAGTTCACCTGAGTCATTTTCCTTCGTGGGGAAACTTGGCTGTATGATGCGGGGGTTGACGGTTCCCATCCAATGTTTGGGGCCCCCCGTCCCCCGTGCCAGCACAGAGCCACACCCTTAGTGTGGGAGGCTCCACCTCTGTGTGCCCGAACAGCACTGTTCCCAGAGAAAAATCTCAGCTGTCCTGATTGTACCACCTTTTCTCACTCAGTCCTAGCCTCCATCTTGTAGGTTTTTACTCTCCGCAAATTGGATTTTTTTTTTTCCCTTTTTAACATCTCCGATGTTCCATGTGGCTACTCTCGTTGTTGCCGGTGTTTGAGAAGGGGGCTCAGCCTTTCAGCTTTCCCTTCCCGCTTTCACTGCACCGCGTCATAAGTCTTTGGATGGAGAACCTTCCCTTTCCCAGGTGAATGTTTTTGGGTTTGTTTTCGTCGATCTTCGTAACTGGTCTTTTTTTAATTAGGGTTGCTAGCCCTACGCAAAAACCCTTTACCCCGGGGGGAGTGGGCCTGCCTTAGTCGCCCTTTTCGACATGCAAGCGGGCATGGGGCTATTCTATCCCAACCCCAGGGGGACTCCGTAGATTTGCCTCCGTAAACTGCAGAGGGGTGAATAGGGGCACAAAACCAGCTTCACGCTCGCCAGGGACATTTTGTCCCCTTTACGATTTAACAAATGTCGTTCGCACCCTCTGGAAAGACAAGGTGGTGTAAAAAATGATAAGACAGTCTTCACGCTCTGCCAGGGAGCAGTTAGTCCCTTGACGTCTTTAACACAATAGTGTGCCTGCACCCTATGTGAACACACGCAGGTTCCAAGGGGGTGCAGGGTTGCTCCCACTGGTTTGTTCGACAGTTAGGACAGCCTTCTCTGGGGGCCCCCTGTCACCCCGATGTAGTTTTTTTTTTTAAAAACTGCCAGATAACACGGACAACAAATACGACAAAAAACGACGAGTTTCGCTTTTTAGGTATTTTTTCAAAAAGATGACAAAAACTCGGACAACTAAAAATGAAGAACAGCATTACGAGTTATAATTTTATCCTGTTTTTCTTAAACGCCTTTGGGGGTCTTGCGAGGGAAAGTGCTCTAAAATACCTTTTTCATTACATTACTTCTCGAGAAAATCGGGCCCAAAATGGGGGTTGAATGAGAACGAGGCCGTTGGGAAGGGAAAATGCAGTTGAAAAAGTTATTAAAAAAAAATAATAATAAAATAATAATAAAATAATAATAATAATAAAATAATAATAAAGAGAGGATTAAATAACTACTTTGGTGAAATAGGACAAAACCTGCGTATAGAACGGGGGGAGGGGGGAAAGGGCTGTAGAAAGAACTGTCCCCAGCAGGCCCCCACTTTTCAAAAGAGGATTTGGTTTCAACCCGCCCTCCCCCCTCTCTGTTTTTTTGTTTTTCAATGGGTGTGGGGTACTTGAAAAGGGGGGGGGGGGGGGGAAGGGGAAAACGGTGGGACTCGGGGGTTGGCGGCAGGGTTTGCGCCAGGGGAGGTCCTTTTAGAGCTCGGTATGTCCCCCGGATTTTTTATGTGACCTGGGAAAGTGGGGTCCTGTGTCATGCGGGAGTGCCTAGGCCTCCTCCCCCCCCCAAGGGCCATTCCATTCCATTCCATTCACTGAATGGAATGAAATGGAATGGAATGGACCTTGGGTGCGGGAGGAGGCCTCAGACACTGAACGGAATGGAATCGAATGGAATGGAAATGAAATGGAATGGAATGGACCTTGGGTGCTGGAGGAGTCCTCAGACACTGAATTGAATTGAATGGAATGGAATGGAATGAAATGGAATGCACCTTGCGTGATGGAGGAAGCCTCAGACACTGAATGGAATGGAATGGAATGGAATGGAATGGACCTTGGGCCTCCTCCAGTACCCAAGGTCCATTCCATTCCATTTCATTTCATTCAATGTGTGAGGCCTCCTCCAGCACCTAAGGTCCATTCAATCCCATTCCATTCCATTCCATTCTATTCCATTTCATTCAGTGTCTGAGGCCTCCTCCAGCACCCAAGGTCCATTCCATTTCATTCCATTCTATTCCATGCAGTGTGTGAGGCCTCCTCCAGCACCCAAGGTCCATTCAATCCCATTCCATTCCATTCTATTCCATTTCATTCAGTGTCTGAGGCCTTCACCAGCACCCAAGGTCCATTCCATTTCATTCCATTCCATTCCATGCAGTGTGTGAGGCCTCCTCCAGCACCCAAGGTCCATTCCATTCCATTTCATTCCATTTCATTCCATTCCATTCCATTCCATTCAGTGTCTGAGGCCTCCTCCAGCACCCAAGGTCCATTCCATTCCATTTCATTCCATTCCATTCTATTCCATTCCATTCAGTGTCTGAGGCCTCCTCCAGCATCCAAGGTCCATTCCATTCCATTTCATTCAATTCCATTCCATTCAGTGTCTGAGGCCTCCTCCAGCACCCAAGTTCCATTCCATTTCATTCCATTCCATTCCATTCCATTCAATTCAGTGTCTGAAGCCTCCTCCAGCACCCACGTTCCATTCCATTCCATTCCATTCCATCCATTTCATTCCATTCCATTGCATTCAGCGTCTGAGGCCTCCTCCAGCACCCAAGGTCTATTCCATTCCATTCCATTCCATTCCATTTCATTCTATTCCATTCCATTCAGCGTCTGAGGCCTCCTCCAGCACCCAAGTTCCATTCCATTCCATTCCATTCCATTCCATTTCATTCTATTCCATTCCATTCAGTGTCTGAGGCCTCCCCAGCACCCAAGGTCCATTCCATTTCATTCTCTTCCATTCCATTGCATTCCATTCCACTCCATTCCATTCCATTCCATTGTATTCCATTCCATTATGTGTCTGAGGCCTCCTCCAGCACCCAAGGTCCATTCCATTCCATTCCATTCCATTCTGATCCATTCTGTTCCATTCAGTGTGTGAGGCCTCCTCCAGCACCCAAGGTCCATTCCATTCCATTCCATTCCATTCCATTCCATTCTATTCCATTCCATTCAGTGTGTGAGGCCTCCTCCAGCACCCAAGGTCCATTCCATTCCATTCCATTCCATTCCATTCAGTGTGTGAGGCCTCCTCCAGCACCCAAGGTCCATTCCATTCAGTGTGTGAGGCCTCCTACAGCACCCAAGGTCCATTCCATTCCATTCCATTCCATTCAGTGTCTGAGGCCTCCTCCAGCACTAAAAGTCCATTTCATTCCATTCCATTCCATTCTATTCCATTCAGTGTCTGAGGCCTCCTCCAGCACCCAAGGTCCATTCCATTCCATTCCATTCCATTCAGTGTGTGAGGCCTCCTCCCGCACCCAAGGTCCATTCCATTCCATTCAGTGTGTGAGGCCTCCTCTAGCACCCAAGGTCCATTTCATTCCATTTCATTCCATTCCATTCCATTCCATTCAGTGTCTCAGGCCTCCTCCAGCACCCAAGGTCCATTTCATTCCATTCCATTCCATTCCATTCCATTTCATTCAGTGTGTGAGGCCTCCTCAGGCACCCAAGGTCCATTCCATTCCATTTCATTCCATTTCATTCAGTGTCTGAGGCCTCCTCCAGCACCCAAGGTCCATTTCATTCCATTCCATTCCATTCAGTGTCTGAGGCCTCCTCCAGTACCCAAGGTCCATTCCATTCCATTCCATTCCATTCCATTCCATTCAGTGTCTGAAGCCTCCTCCAGCACCCAAGGTCCATTCCATTCCATTCCATTCCATTCCATCTCTCTTCCATTCCATTCAGTGTCTGAGGCCTCCTCCAGTACCCAAGGTCCATTCCATTCCATTCCATTATCCATTCCATTCCATTCTATTCAGTGTCTGAGGCCTCCTCCAACACCCAAGGTCCATTCCATTCCATTTTCTTCCATTCCATTCCATTGCATTCCATTCCACTCCATTCCATTCCATTCCATTCCATTCCATTGTATTCCATTCCATTCAGTGTCTGAGGCCTCCTCTCTCACCCAAGGTCAATTCCATTCCATTCCATTCCATTCCATTCTGTTCCATTCAGTGTGTGAGGCCTCCTTTAGCACCCAAGGTCCATTCCATTCCATTCCGTTCCATTCAGTGTCTGAGGCCTCCTCCAGCACCCAAGGTCCATTCCATTCCATTCCATTCCATTCCATTCTATTCTATTCCATTCCGTGTGTGAGGCCTCCTCCAGCACCCAAGGTCCATTCCATTCCATTCCATTCTATTCCATTCCATTCAGTGCCTGAGGCCTCCTCCAGCACCCAAGGTACATTCCATTCCATTCCATTCCATTCTATTCCATTCAGTGTCTGAGGCTCTCATCAGGTACCGTGTTCAATTCAATTCAGTTCAGTTCAATTCAATTCAATTCAATTTATTGTCCACTGACAAAGTGGAAATTGTTTTGCAGTGATGATAAACCATTCAGCAATATTACAAGGCATTCCTATGTCAAATGTAAAATGTTAATGATCTATCTATCCCACACACACACACACCACACACACACACACACACACACACACCACACACACACAACAACACCACAACACATATATATATATATATATATATATATATATATATATATATATATATTATATAATAATATAATCAACAAACTAATAAATTCCAAGGATAAGTACCGAGCACCGTTCCAGCAACTTACAGAGCAGCTTGGTGTTGCAATGACTGCAAGAAATATTGAATTATAAACAAAGCGACAGCAGGCACCCTGCCGAGCTCCGTTCTTCACTTCAAAACTTTCGGACAGCTGGTCAGCGTGGGCAATCCTGCAGTTCATGTCCTGGTAGATGCACTGGAAGAGGGAGATGATCTTCTCGGGGACTCCGTAATGCCTCAGCAGTTTCCACAGCGTCTCTCTGTCCACACTGTCAAAGGCCTTCTCATAATCTATGGAGCTGATGTAGAGAGGGGAGTTCCACTCCAGCGGCTGCTCCTCGATGATGCGCAGGTTCGCGATCTGGTCGGCACATGATTTGTTCCGCCGGAAGCCTGCCTGTTGGTCTCCGCGCTTGGGGTCGACAGCCTCCTTCATCCTCTCCAGTAGAACCCTGTTGAGAACCTTGTCTGGCATTGACAGGAGCATGATCCCTTGGTAGTTGCTGCTGTCCCTGAGGTCTCTTTTCTTCGGCAGCTTGATGATTATTCCTTCTTTCCACTGGGCCTGTACCTCCTTCTTCTCCCAGATCTTGCTGAAGAGGCTGTATAGCATGTTGACAGCTGTCTCTGTGTCTGCTTTGATGGCTTCTGCTGGTATCTCGTCCGGCCCTGCAGCCTTCCCATTTTTCAGAGTCATGATGGCCTTCTTGATCTCTGCCTTTGAGGGTTTGTCGCAGCTGATGGGCAGTTCTGTCTCTGTGGGTGAGATGTCTGGTGGTGCGTCAGGGGTGGGGCGGTTCAGCAGCTCCCTGAAGTGTTCTGCCCATCGTTTCAGCTGTTCCTCGGTTGTTGTCAGTGGGTTTCCGTTCTTGTTCTTCACTGGCTTGTCTGTCTGCTGGAACTTACCCGTCAGCTTCTTGGTCACCAGGTACAGGTCCTTCAGGTTCCCCTGTCCGGCTGCTGCCTCTGCTTGACTGGCCAGGTCGTCAAAGTAGCCTCTCTTGTCCTTCTTGATGCTCTTTTTTACTTCTCTGTTCGCTGCTGTGTGCTCTTCCTGTGCCTTTGCCTTAGCTGCTCTTGTTCAGCTCGTGTTCAGCGTAGTTTTCCTCTCTCTCCTTGTTTCCAGCTTGCATGGTGTCAGCAGAATCCATTCTTTGTGCTGGGCCTTCTTCTTGCCAAGGATGCTTCACATGTGTCGTGCCAGAGCTTCTTGCAGTGTTCCCACTGTGTCTCGATGTCCGTCTCACTGTCTTCTATCAGCTCTTGTAGCGGCTGGAACCTGTTGGAAAGGCTGATCTGGAATGCTGCTTGTATGTCCCTGTTTCTGAACAGTCCAACACTGTACCTCGTCCGTGTGTTGGCGTTGGTGAATCTCTTGAGGCGAAGTCTCACTGTTGTTAACAGGTGGTGGTCTGATGACGCGTCAGCACCTCTCATCACTCGTACATCCCGCCATGATCTGAACTTGCAGCTAATGCAGATGTGGTCAATCTGGTTCTCTGTGACGTGGTTCGGGGATCTCCATGCGGCCTTGTAGATGCGGTTGTGTGGGAAGATGCTTCCTCCTATCACCAGCTTGTTCAGGGCGCACATGTCTGCAAAGCGCTCATCTGTACCAGTCCGTGTGTCCCCATGATGTCCTCGTAGCCTGTGTTGTCCATTCCAATCTTGGTGTTGAAATCTCCCTATCAGTATGGTTATGTCCTTTGCTCCTCTTCTGTCTGTCACTGTCTGTAGTTGCTGGTAGAAATCATCTTTCTTCTCTTCTTCCGCATCATTGATGGGAGCATAGTACTGGATGATGTTCAGCCTGATGTCATTTTCCTTCGTGGTAAACTTGGCTGTGATGATGCGGGAGTTGACAGGTTCCCATCCAATGTGTGCCCCCTGTGCCTCCGGTGCCAGCATCAGGGCCACACCCTTAGTGTGGGAGGCTCCATCCTCTGTGTGTCCCGAGTACAGCAGCTGTTCTCCAGATGAAAGTCTCAGCTGTCCTGATTGTAGCCACCTTGTCTCACTCAGTCCTAGCACTCCAATCTTGTAGGTTTTCATCTCTCTCGCAACTTGGATGGTTTTTCCGTTTTCATACATCGTCCTGATGTTCCATGTGGCTACTCTCGTTGTTGTCCTGGGTGTTAGAGAAGGGGACTCAGCCTTGCAGCTTCCTTCCAGCTTTCACTGCACCGCGTCATAAGTCTTCGGGATGGAGACACTTCCTTGCCCAGGTGAATGTTTTGGTTCGTTGTCGTCGATGCTTCTGTAACTGGTCTTTTTACAATTAGGATTGCTAGCCCTACGCAAATCCCTTTATCCTCGGGGCGAGGTGGTCCTGCCTTAGTCGCCTCTTACGACATGCAAGGCAGGGCAGTGGGTCTATTCTATGCCCAACCCACAGGGCGAGCTCCGTAGTATTAGCCTCCGTAAATCTGCAGAGGTGGTGTAATAGTGCACAAGGACCAGTCTTCACGCTCTGCCAGGGAGCAGTTTTGTCCCTTGACGTATTTAACAGAATGTGCTGTCTGCACCCTCTGTGAAGACAGAGGTGGTGTAATAATGTATAAGGACTAGTCTTCACGCTCTGCCAGGGAGCAGTTATGTCCCTTGACGTCTTTAACACAATATGTGTGCCTGCACCCTATGTGAACACAGCGCAGGCTTCCAAGTGTGGTGCAGGATTGCTCCCAGCTGGTTTGTTCGGCAGTTGAGGAAAAGCACTTCTCTGGGTCCCACTGTCACCTTCGAGTGTAGTTTTTTTTTTAAACTCTGCCAGATAACACGGACAACAGAATTACAGGACAAAAAACGACGAGTTTCGACTTTTTAGGTATTCTTCAAACAAGATAGACAACACTCAGGACAACTAAACTGAAGAACGAGCTATTACGAGTTATAATTTTATCATGTTCTTCTGTAATACGCGCTTTGGGCTCTTGCGAGGTAAAGTGCTCTATAAATATCCTTTTACATTACATTACTTCTCTGATGAAAATCGGACCAACATGGGCGTTGAATGAGAACGAGGCCGTTGGTAAGGAGACAATGCGAGTTGAAATAGTTATAAAAATAATAATAATAATAAATAATAATAATAATAATAATTAATAATTAATAATAATATAAAGAGAGGATTACTAACTACTGTTGGTGATAATAGGGACAAAAGCAGCTGCAGTATGGGAGAACGGAGAGGGGTGAGAGGACTGTAGATTGAACTGTCCACATGCAGTGCCCTCACTTTACAAACGTATGGATTAGTGTTTCAACTGCCCTCCCGCTCTCTGTTTTGTTTTCAATGGGTGTTGGTGGTACTTGAGGAGGGAGGGGGGGGGGGGGATAGGATGGAAGCGTGTGGGACTCGGGGGTTGGCGGCAGGTTAGCGCCAGGGCAGGTCCTTGTAGAGCTCGGTATGTCTCCGGATTTTCATGTGACTCGTGGAACGTGAGGTCCATGTGTCATGCGGCAGGCCTGAGCTCTCCTCCATCACCCAAGGTCCATTCCATTCCATTCCATTCACTGAATGGAATGAAATGGAATGGAATGGACCTTGGGTGCGGGAGGAGCCTCAGACACTGAACGGAATGGAATCGAATGGAATGGAATGAAAAGGAATGGAATGGACCTTGGGTGCTGGAGGAGTCCTCAGACACTGAATTGAATTGAATGGAATGGAATGGAATTGAAATGGAATGGACCTTGCGTGATGGAGGAAGCCCCAGACACTGAATGGAATGGAATGGAATGGACCTTGGGCCTCCTCCAGTACCCAAGGTCCATTCCATTCCATTTCATTTCATTCAATGTGTGAGGCCTCCTCCAGCACCCAAGGTCCATTCAATCCCATTCCATTCCATTCCATTCTATTTCCATTTCATTCAGTGTCTGAGGCCTCCTCCAGCACCCAAGGTCCATTCCATTTCATTCCATTCTATTCCATGCAGTGTGTGAGGCCTCCTCCAGCACCCAAGGTCCATTCAATCCCATTCCATTCCATTCTATTCCATTTCATTCAGTGTCTGAGGCCTTCACCAGCACCCAAGGTCCATTCCATTTCATTCCATTCCATTCCATGCAGTGTGAGGGCCTCCTCCTGCACCCAAGGTCCATTCCATTCCATTTCATTCCATTTCATTCCATTCCATTCCATTCCATTCAGTGTCTGAGCCTCCTCCAGTACCCAAGGTCCATTCCATTCCATTTCATTCCATTCCATTCTATTCCTTCCATTCCGTGTCTGAGGCCTCCTCCACACCCAAGTTCATTCCATTTCATTCCATTCCATTCCATTCCATTCAATTCAGTGTCTGAAGCCTCCTCCAGCACCCAGTTCCATTCCATTCCATTCCATCCATTCCATTTCATTCCATTCCATTGCATTCAGCGTCTGAGGCCTCCCCAGCACCCAAGGTCCATTCCATTCCATTCCATTCCATTCCATTTCATTCTATTCCATTCCATCAGCGTCTGAGGCCATCCTGCAGCACCCAAGTTTCCATTCCATTCCATTTCCATTCATCATTCCATTCCATTCAGTGTCTGAGGCCTCCTCCAGCACCCAAGGTCCATTCCATTTCATTCTCTTCCATTCCATTGCATTCCATTCCACTCCATTCCATTCCATTCATTCCATTGTATTCTTTCCATTATTGTGTCTGAGCCTCCTCCAGCACCCAAGTTCCATTCCATTCCATTCCATTCCATTCCATTCATTCTATTCCATTCCATTCAGTGTCTGAGGCCTCCTCCAGCACCCAAGGTCCATTCCATTTTCATTCTCTTCCATTCCATTGCATTCCATTCCACTCCATTCCATTCCATTCCATTCCATTGTATTCCATTCCATTATGTGTCTGAGGCCTCCTCCAGCACCCAAGGTCCCTTCCATTCCATTCCATTCCATTCTGATCCATTCGTTCCATTCAGTGTGTGAGGCCTCTTCCAGCACCCAAGGTCAATTTCATTCAATTCCATTCCATTCCATTCAGTTGTGTGAGGCCTCCACCAGCACCCAAGGTCCATTCCATTCCATTCCATTCCATTCAGTGTGTGAGGCCTCATCCAGCAACCCAAGGTCCATTCCATTCCATTTCATTCAGTGTGTGAGGCCTCCTCCAGCACCCAAGGTCCATTCCATTCCATTCCATTCCATTCAGTGTGTGAGGCCTCATCCAGCACCCAAGGTCCATTCCATTCCATTCCATTCCATTCCATTCAGTGTGTGAGGCCTCCTACAGCACCCAAGGTCCATTTCCATTCCATTCCATTCCATTCAGTGTCTGAGGCCTCCTCCAGCCAAAAAGTCCATTTCATTCCATTTCATTCCATCCATTTCCATTCCATTATTCCATTCAGTGTCTGAGGCCTCCTCCAGCACCCAAGGTCCATTCCATTCCATTCCATTCCATTCAGTGTGTGAGGCCTCCTCCCGCACCCAAGGTCCATTCCATTTTCCCTTCAGTGTGTGAGGCCTCCTCTAGCACCCAAGGTCCATTTCATTCCATTTCATTCCATTCCATTCCATTCCAATCAGTGTCTCAGGCCTCCTCCACACTTAAGGTCCATTCATTCCATTCCATTCATTCCATCCATTCCATTTCCAAATTCAGCGTCCCTGAGGCCTCCCCGCACCCAAGGTCCATTTCATTCCATTTCATTCCATTCCATTCATTTCCGTGTGTGAGGCCTCCTCCAGCATCCAAGGTCCATTCCATTCCATTTCATTCCATTCCATTCCATTCCATTCCATTCCATTCAGTGTCTGAGGCCTCCTCCAGCACCCAAGGTCCATTCCATTCCATTCC
>CM031624.1:59336637-59361637 GCA_018398815.1 Conus ventricosus | reverse complement strand
AAATTTTGTAGATATTTTTAATACTCCTCTTACACTTGTTTTATCTAATGTTGCTCCCCAAGGGGTTGAGCACTTGTAGAATTATTTTAGGCTCTTTAAACTTACTGATCTATCTATCTATCTATCTATCTATCTATCTATCTATCTATTATCTATCTATCTATCTATTATTTATCTATCTATCTATCTATGTTTCATATCTCTCTCTCTCCCCCTCTCTCTCTCTCTCTCTCTCTATATATTATATATATATATATATATATACATGCATACACACACCCATACCCACCCCTACACGCACGCACGCGCGCACACACACACACACACACACACACACCACACACACACACACACACACACACACACACACACACACAGGTACACATACATACATTACAAAACATACACATTAATCTTCTAGCAGCTTAATATATGCAAACCATTTTGTTTGGCAGGTAGCATGATTCATCTCCATCAAGTACATATATTTCTCCATTTTATATCTATAGTCCCGCTCCTTTAAGAAAAACATGTTTAGATTATGTTTTCTTTTGTTAATTCTACATTTATAAATGAAATATTTTCCCATCAAAAATTATTAAGTCTAGCATATCATCGGTTTTTGTTTTCTCATACGTACCAAATAAAGACAATCCCCACATTAAGGAATACTCTTTCACAGTCTGAACAGTTATCTTTCAGAGCTCTTACAGGGTCTTTCCAGACAATTCGGGCAAACTCACATTCCCATAGGTAATGATGAATGGAGTCTTTCTGTAATGATGAATGGAGTCTTTCTGTAATGATGAATGGAGTCTTTCTGTAATGATGAATGGAGTCTTTCTGTAATGATGAATGGAGTCTTTCTGTAATGATGAATGGAGTTTTTCTGTAATGATTAGTGGAGTCTTTCTGTAATGATGAATGGAGTCTTTCTGTAATGATGAATGGAGTCTTTCTGTAATGATCAATGGAGTCTTTCTGTAATGATGAATGGAGTCTTTCTGTAATGATGATTGGAGTCTTTCTGTAATGATGAATGGAGTCTTTCTGTAATGATGAATGGAGTTTTTCTGTAATGATGAATGGAGTCTTTCTGTAATGATGAATGGAGTCTTTCTGTAATGATCAATGGAGTCTTTCTGTAATGATCAATGGAGTCTTTCTGTAATGATGATTGGAGTCTTTCTGTAATGATGAATGGAGTCTTTCAGTAATGATGAATGGAGTCTTTCTGTAATGATGAATGGAGTCTTTCTGTGATGATGAATGGAGTCTTTCTGTAATGATGAATGGAGTCTTTCTGTAATGATGAATGGAGTCTTTCTGTAACGATGAATGGAGTCTTTCTGTAATGATGAATGGAGTCTTTCTCTTTATTACAAAAAAAGGAGGGGGATTGGGAGGAGGGGATCACTATCTTCTGCTGATGCGTATTGCTGTAAGCTGGACACAACAGAAGAACCGTACAGACTGGGGATCACTATCTTCTGCTGATGCGTATTGCTGTCAACTAGACACAACAGAAGAACCGTACAGACTGGGGATCCCTATCTTCTGCTGATGCGTATTGCTGTACGCTGGACACAACAGAAGAACCGTACAGACTGGGGATCACTATCTTCTGCTGATGCGTATTGCTGTAAGCTGGACACAACAGAAGAAACCGTACAGACTGGGGATCACTATCTTCTGCTGATGCGTTGTCACACTGTCACTTTTGCACACGCGCATTCATGACAGCATTTACTCCATACGCACACGCAATCTTTCCAATCAACCAAAAGGCGCACTACCGAATGTTTTTTCTTCTCCCCCTCTCCTTCGGGAAAACACTTTACTGAATCACATCAAACACGTTATAAACAAATTTTATACATGTAGCACTCTTTCCACTGAGAGGCAAACTAACTCACTCAAGACTTCATAAAGTCACGGCCTCACACAACATTGGCCCACAAACTCCAGACCAGGAAAATAAGTGATTCTTTCACTCCTTGATGCTATGCCTGCATCAAACACAAGACTTCATACTATCATGATTCCCTGTCTCTCTCAGACATCATCTCGCCCCCTCGATTTCTCCCGTCCTGGAGATATGACTTCCGACTCCTCTCCCTCGACTCTTCTTGTCACTGGAGAGATGAGTTCCAACTCCTCTCCCTCGTCTTCTCCTGTCCCTGGAGAGATGACGAGTTCCCGACTCCTCTCCCTGGAGTCCTTAATTCCTGGGGCTGCCTACCGGTGTGTTCCCCACACCAGGGCCATCTTAAACCCCCTCACGGGGAAAGGGGGAAGGGTAAAAGGGGGAAAGGGGGGAAAAAGGGGTTTTAAAAGGGCCTGAAAGCCAACTAAGGTTCGTGAAAGAAAACCCTTAATTCAACATATAAAATTTTTTCTTTCTCTTTTTTTTAAGTTTTCCCCTGTAGTTTTTCCCCCCCAAACTATCAATCGCCACCTGGTAATGACGGGCAGCAAAAGGGGAGGAAAAAACGCCCGCCGGGTTTTCGATCTCTGGGCCCAAACTGCTGGGTTAAAACTGATTCTTCCTCCCCCCCCTCCCCCAATGAGTGCAAAACCTCAGTGTTCAAAACCCCTGACCAAGCACCTTCCCAAAGCCCTTGTTAAACAATCTCTCAGGGGTTCACTTTCACCCCCAAAAAACCACGTTTGTTTTTTTTTACCGAGCAAAACCCCAATTTTTTGGGGGGACCCCGCTACACAGTCAACCACATGAATTTTCCCTTCCCCTTTTCCTTTATGGCATGGGAAATGATTCAAATCACTAACACAGTGATGGAGCGTCACTTTCCCCTTAAAGGTAGGCCCTACGCACTGACACCCCCCCCCCCTGGGATGAAAAAATTTTCTCCAGAAAATTTTTAAAGGATAAAAAACCTCACTTAAACCCCATCTTCGGGCCATGAATCCCAAAATGGGTAACCATCCCCCAAAAAATTCACCCAAATTAATAAAAAAACGAATAAAAACCAAACAAAAAGACCACCATAAATACATAATCCAAACTTTCAGTTTTTTCTAAAAAAAAAAAACAAAAATTTGGGACCCCACATCTAAACAAAATACATTCAAAAAATTAAAAGGATAAAAAAACTAGGGAAATTAAAAATTTCAAAGTAAAAAATTTGGGTGTTTAAAATATTAAAAAGGAAAGCACATTTTTTTCCCTTGATCTTTGTCTCCCCCATCCCTGTTTAAAAAAAAACCCCATGAAATGAAATTTTTCCAAATTTTAAAAGTTTCTCAAAGGACAAGTAAACAAAAAAAAACAAAGTTTAAACAAAGTTTTTTTTCCCCAAAAGAATTTTAATAGTCCTTTAAAAAGTCAAAAGTTTTCCTTTGTAGAAAAATGACAAATGAAAAAAATTTGGTTTTTTTTCATTGCACAATCAAAACATGTGAAATAAAACATTTCAAAAGAGTTATTTGCTCATCACACATCCCAAAAAATTTTCATCTTCCCCAACAATTTAGACAAAAATAGTCCCATATTTTTTTTTCCCCATTGTTTACAAAAAAGGAATAAAGCAAAAAATAAAAAATGTAAAAACATAACATCAAGTAGTTTTGCTTGAAAAAAACATAAACCCACTTAAAACCAAGAAAATTATGCTTTAAATACCACTTGTTTTAAAATCGTCATTTACAAAACCCAAAGCACAGACAAAATTGATCACAAAAACCGAAAATCTTTAAAAAGACAAAAAAAAGGAATAGCCTTTCCCTTGAAAGACATTTAAAATTTGTCCAAAAAAAATTTTCATACCGTAAACAATAAATCGGGCCAGGGAAAATTTTTTTTCCCCAGGCACTTTTTTAAATTTGGTAAACGGAAAAACCTTTCAATCCCAAAAGACCATCTTAAAAAACGCTGTTTTAAGTCTTTGACGATTTCAAAAAACCCGTCAGTGCCAAAGGTCAGTCTGTAACCGAAACTTTCTTCCATTCAAAAACCTTGGGCAACCTTCTCACATCCCCCAACAAAACCCCAACACCTCTCTCAATAGGGGGAGTTTTTCCCTTGCCTTTGAAACTTCTTACTGGCGATTTGCACGGGAAAAACAAAGCACTTTTTTTCCCTGAAACCAGTCCCGGGCCCCCATTCCTTTGGAAACGGAAACATTTCTAAAAAAATAAATTTCCTTTTTAGAGGGAGGGTAACAAAAGAACGGGAAAATTTAGTTGGGGGTTGTTCGCCCCACACCCCAAAAAAGCCTTAAGGGCCCCAAAACAAAACCACAAAATTTACCCTTGGGCTTCGCCCTTTCGCAGTTCATTAAAAGGGGGCCCGCAGGGACCCCAAAGTGGGGTACATATCGTCTATAGAAAAGACAACAATCCCGATGAGGGGACCTGATCTTTTCTTTGTAGGGGGTTTTTAAGTAAAGAAAAAAAATTTTTTCCCTTTCCCCTTTCCTTTCCCGGGGAAATCTTTTTCCCACAAAAAAATAGTGGGGACCCAAAAATTCAGATTTTAAAAACCCGGGCCACAAATTTTTTGGATGGTCTTGCAGTAAACCCCCAAAACACTGAGTCTGGAAAAAACGCTCGTAAGTTAAAAAGGGAAGGCCCAACTCCATTGACTTTGCACCCAAAAAAAAATTCGTAAAAAAAACTGACTGCCCCACATTCATGGAGTTTAAAGGGCTCAAAATCTTTTCAGCAAAAGAACGGGGGGATTTTGCAAACCGAAGGGCTTTTTCCCCTTTGGGAAAAAAGACCAAAAGGTTTTTAAAAATGCTGTCTTTTCCTTGTCAGCTTCACCTTTGGGAACTCCCAGTATTTTTTATACAAGCCCTTCCCTTTTCAAAAAAATTTTTTCCCTTTCGAAGCTGACACAGAATTTTCTAAAATTTCCCTGGGAGGGGCTCGGAATCGAACACAGTGCTTTTTTAAATTTTTCCTGAAAACAAAGCAAAAACCCCACCGATCCCCCCAAGGTTTGTTCACCAAACAACTGGTAGCGTACGGAGACGAAGAATTTTCAAATGACCTTTAAAAACCACCTTATTTTTGTTTCCCCTCGAAAACCTTTTTTTTTGCAAAGGGCAGGGGAAAGGTCGGTTCCCCACGGGTTTTTTCAGTATTTTTAAAAAAACAAAAGGGGGTTTCAATCCCAGTCAACGTACCGGGGGTTATCGTCAACAAACCCTAAAAGTCTTTCAAAATTTTTCTTTGACTGTTCTTTACTTGAAAGAACAAACCCTTCGACAAAATCACACATCATAGGTTTAAACCTTTTTGACAGACAAGTGGGAAAGGGTACAACATCATCTGCACGGGTAGATTTTAACACCCCCAACATTTGCTTTTTTTCCCAACCTTTGACCCTTCCCCCTGTAACGCCCCCTGGGTAAAAAATTCATCACTGATAATGTCTGTCATTTTTGCCCAATCGTTTTTTACCCCGGGACAAAACCACCAACTGACTGGTAGGGAGGCAACATTTGTACGTTCAACATACTTTTTTTAAACATTTCACATAAAAATCCCCTTCCATGTTTGCCTTTTTGATCTTTAAAAATTTAACTGCAAAAATTTTTTTCGACCACCGAAAAGGACCCTTCCACATAAAAAACCGAAGCTTGTTAGGGGTTAAACATGAGTAATCAAGGTTTTTAAAACCCCCAACCCCAAAGGAACAAAACCTTTTCCCTTTTTTTCTGCAAAAACCTTTTTATACATCTGGTTTTCTATAAAGCTGATTTTTTTGGGCCCCCCGTTGGTATGTCAGAATCTGTATAGCAGCAAAAAGGGTATTGTGCCCAGCCGTCTCGTCATTTCCCTAAATTCTTTTAAGATCATCTGGGGTAATCGGGGTTCATCCGTTTTGAGTTTTTTTAAGCGGTTTAGTATCCCTTTCCCAAATGCTCTACGATTTTCTGATCTGGAAACTCAAAAAACAAGGAACAAACGATCCTCCAGCACCACCATTTACTGGAACGAACCCTGGAAAAATTTGGGCCCAAGATCAAGTCGCAGACGGGGTTTAACAATGAAAACAGGGGGAAAAAGAAAACCGGAGTAGACGGGTATGACTAAAAATTTTTCGCCAGGGGAAACTTTTCCCCCAATTTTTGCCCCCAAACGCCCTACATTTTTTTGGCAGGTTAAAGATAAGGTTTTTGAAGCACAAAAAGTTTTCCCGGGGTACACCAGGGTGGTGCACCCAGGTCCCCGAAAAAAACCAAACCCCAGCAACCCCCAAATTGAGGGGTTTCCGTTTTCTAACCCCGCCCATCAACAGCTTAAATGTGGGCCAAAAAAAAGGGCCTTCCCACAACCATTTGGAGACAAATGGGGGTTTTTTTGAATCTTTTGGGGTTTAAAAAGGGAAATTTCCCTTTTTCCCAAATGGAACTTGCAATCGCAATAGAAACATCCCCTTTCAAAATCGCCAGTTTACTGATATTGTAACTTGGGTTTTCGGGGTCCACGAACGGGCCCAAAAGGCTACTGGTTGGTCGTTGCCCCCACGACCCTCGGAACGTTTGGGAGAGAAACGGGTTTTTCCCCGGCGGGGGGAGAAAAGGGTTACTGGACAAGGGCCCCTCAAACCCGGGCGGAAAGATCCCTGCCTTTCCAAAGAAAATAAAATCCTTAAAGGACTCAAAAAATGACCCAGGGTTTTTCCTTTCCGAAAACTTCCCGTCCTAAAGGGATGGGTAAAAAGAGCATGAAACTAAAAATTTTGAAAAAACTCCTTTTCCCCTAGCCACGCCCTTTATCGGGGTGGAGACGATACAATACTAAACCCCACCCTGACCCTTTTTCCCTCAACCTTTCAAATTCCCCAACTTTAAAGGAAAGGGGGCCAGATCTTTGCTCACCTCGGGAAAAAATTTTGTTCTCTAAGAAGGAAAACCCGCAGTAAATTGAAAATTTATTGTTCTTTTTTTTGATAAATCGACCATCAAACTAAAAAAATACTCATACAAAATTAGAAACGACGGAAACGTTTCCCCTTTTTTTCAGGGGCGCCCCCAAACGGAAACGTTGTGAAAAGGGATCAGCAAACATTGAAATTTTTTTGAGCTTTTCCCTTTTCAACTGATCCCACTTTTAAATTTTGTTTCGCCGCGAGTGGGTTTACAGTGCCAAAAGCGCCCCCTTTAAACAACAAACGCAAAAAATAAAAAGTCCAATTTCCCCTTTGGGCCCAAACCACAAAAACCTCGCGTGATTTTTAAAAACGGAAAAGAAAACTATCAAAGTAAACCCCTTTTTTTTTTCCTCGAAAGGTGGAAACTTTGGAATAATTGCCCCCTTTTTGGTTAGGGGGGGCGCTTGTGGAACCAAATTTGTGGAGCTGGTGGAGGTTCTCCAGAGCCTGAAAATTTTTTTAATTTCAGCATCAACTTTTAGTTCTAACTTCTAAACTTAAATTGATGTTCTTCAGCTTCAGCTTCCCCCTGAGTTTTTTTTCTTCAATTTCACTCCCCCTTTATTCAAATTTTTTTTTAAACCCTTCCCCCCGTGGGTCTTTTTTCTTAAAACCCCAGTTTCCCCCTCTTTTAGTCTTTTTTTCCCCCGATTTAGCCCCCCCCTCTGTAGTTTTTTTTTTTTATTTTCAGCTTCCCCCTCTGAAAGCCCTTTTTTTTTTTTTTAAAGGTTTCAGTTTTCCTTTCCCCCTGTAGTCAAATTTTTTTTCCCTCACTCTTTACCTTCGGCCCCCCGTGAAATTTTTTCAAAAGGGTTAGTAAGTTTTTTTTTCCCATAAAAACCCCAAGCGTTCCCCCTTGTTAAAACATATTTATAAAAACCTCCTTTTAATGAATCTTTCAACGGGATAAAAAAAAACCCATTTCTAAATTGAAAAAAAATAAGGCGATATATAATGGCGCTGTATTTTCAAAAAAAAAAGGGTTAATTATAGAAATAACAAAAAAAGAATTCTTTTTACCGGGGGTAAACAAAAACAGCCCCAAAAAAACAGGGTAGTTTTAAAACCCCAAGGAATTTTTTTTTTTCCCAAAAAAAATTTTGCAAACTGCTATAAATTTTGGAATTTAAAAAAAAATAAAGTTAAAAAGCAAACTGTTTTTTAAAAAAGGGAAAGGAAAAAACACAATAAAGTTTTCTGAAAATAAAATTCTTTATAAAGTTTTTATTCAAAAAATGTTCTTTTTTGCCCGCCCTTTCCTTTCTTATTTAATTTCCCCAAATAAAATTTTCCCAAAACAAATGAAACCGCCTTATACAAAAAAAAAAAATTGAATATAAATTTACAAAACAAATGGAAAAGCACAAAAAATTTAAAAAAAGGGGGGAAAAACAAAAAACTACGGAAATCCAACCTAAAAGATGAAAATGTTGAAAAGAAAACAAAAAAAGGAGCTTTTTGTGAAGAAGTGTTATTTTTTGAAAAAGGGGGTGAAAAGGAAAATAAAAGGGAAACAAAAAAAGGATGGGAACAGTGGAAGAAATCAAGAACAGCAAAAGAAGCCCTCAGACGCACCCTAGTGGTCACTGTCACCCTTAAACGGGAGCCCGGGAAAAACAAATAAACCCCACAATATCCACAAAAAACAGTAAAAATACAAAATACTAAACAAAAAACCCAATAAATTTTAAATTCCCCCCACCCCCAAACGCAAAAAAAATCCGCAAACAACACAGAAAAAAAAAAATAATCAAAAGATAAGGTTTTTTAAAAGGGGCTAAAGCGGTAATAAACTCCACCACCTACACATTTGCAGACGGAGGTGAAGCGATCCCCCCACTTTTAGGGAAAGGGGGAAAAACCAAAATGAAACAATAGGAAGGGGGAAAAAATAGATATTTACGGAAGGGAAGGACTCCCGACTCCCCCAACGCCATGCCCCCCTGCAAACGCAGGAAGATTTTTGGGGGCATCAGCCCCCGGGGAAGGGGACAAAAAATCTAAAAACCCTGGGGAAAAGGACAGCGCCCCCCCCCCGGCCCTCCCCCCTTTCCCCTGCCAGGTACGGGGCAAAAAGGGGGTTAAAGGCAAATCGGTCCTGGGGGGGGGAAAGGGTCAAAAGGAAATCCAAACCAAAAAAAAAACCTAAGGGAGTAGAGCAACCAAAAAAAAACCCAAAAACCAAACCTTAAAAAACACATAGAAATAGAACAAAAAAAATTGCAAATATTATACACAATAAATAATTAAACTTTCTTCTTTTTTTTTCCTTCCCTCAAACCCTTGAGGTACAAATAGAAATCTTTCCTTTTTTTTTCTTCCTCAAACCCTTGAGGGTACAAATAGAAATCTTTTTTTTTTAAAGCCCCAAGGGCACAAATAGAAATCTTTCTTTTTCTTTTTTCTTTTGTCGGGGTCACCTGTCACACACTGTCACTTTTGCACACGCGCATTCATGACAGCATTTACTCCATACGCACAACGCAATCTTTCCAATCAACCAAAAGGCGCACTACCGAATGTTTTTTTCTTCTACCCCTCTCCTTCGGGAAAACACTTTACTGAATCACATCAAACACGTTAATAAACAAATTTTATACATGTAGCACTCTTTCCACTGAGAGGCAAACTAACTCACTCAAGACTTCATAAAGTCACGGCCCCACACAACATTGGCCCACAAACTCCAGACCAGGAAAATAAGTGATTCTTTCACTCCTTGATGCTATGCCTGCATCAAACACAAGACTTCATACTATCATGATTTCCTGTCTCTCTCAGATCATCTTCGCCCCCCCGATTTCTCCCGTCCTGGAGATATGACTTCCGACTCCTCTCCCTCGACTCTTCTTGTCACTGGAGAGATGAGTTCCAACTCCTCTCCCTCGTCTTCTCCTGTCCCTGGAGAGATGACGAGTTCCCGACTCCTCTCCCTGGAGTCCTTAATTCCTGGGGCTGCCTACCGGTGTGTTCCCACACCATGGCCATCTTCACCACCTCACGGGTGAAAGGTGAAGGGTGAAGGGCGAATGGGTAAAAGGGTGAAGGGCTGAAACACGAATAAGGTTTTGTGTAAGTAACCTTAATTCAACATATGAATTCTTTCTTTCTCTTTTCTTTAAGTTTTCCCCTGTAGCTTTCCCCAACTATCTATCGCTCACCTGGTAATGACTGGTCAGCAGAGAGGACCAACGTCCTGACAGGTTCGAGTCTCTAGGCCATCTGCTGGGTTAAAACTGATTCTTTTCTCCCTCCTCCTAGTGAGTGCATACTCAGTGTTCAAAACACATGACCAGCACCTTACCAGCCCTTGTTAAACTATCTCTCAGTGGTCACTTTCACCCAATGACCACGTTTGTTTCTTTACCGAGTCATACTCACAATTATTTGGGGACGCCCGCTACACTAGTCAAGCCACATGAATATTCTTCCTTTTCCGTTGTGGCATGGGGAAATGATTTATATCACTAACTACATTGATGGAGCGTCACATGCCTTGATGTGAGGCTACGTCACATGACATGCGTATTGCTGTAAGCTGACACAACAGAAGAACCGTACATACTGGGGATCACTATCTTCTGCTGATGCGTATTGCTGTAAGCTGGACACAACAGAAGAACCGTACAGACTGGGGATCACTATCTTCTGCTGATGCGTATTGCTGTCAACTAGACACAACAGAAGAACCGTACAGACTGGGATCCCTATATTCTGCTGATGCGTATTGCTGTACGCTGGACACAACAGAAGAACCGTACAGACTGGGGATCACTATCTTCTGCTGATGCGTATTGCTGTACGCTGGACACAACAGAAGAACCGTACAGACTGGGGATGTATTGCTGTCAGCTGGACACAACAGAAGAACCATACAGACTGGGGATCACTATCTCTGCTGATGCGTATTGCTGTAAGCTGGACACAACAGAAGAACCGTACAGACTGGGGATCACTATCTTCTGCTGATGCGTATTGCTGTAAGCTGGACACAACAGAAGAACCGTACAGACTGGGGATGTATTGCTGTAAGCTGGACACAACAGAAGAACCGTACAGACTGGGGATCACTATCTTCTGCTGATGTATATTGCTGTAAGCTGGACACAACAGAAGTACCATACAGACTGGGGATGTATTGCTGTAAGCTGGACACAACAGAAGAACCGTACAGACTGGGGATCACTATCTTCTGCTGATGCGTATTGCTGTACGCTGGACACAACAGAAGAACCGTACAGACTGGGGATCACTATCTTCTGCTGATGCGTATTGCTGTCAGCTGGACACAACAGAAGAACCGTACAGACTGGGATGTATTGCTGTCAGCTGGACACAACAGAAAAAACCGTACAGACTGCTGATGCATATTGCTGTCAGCTGGACACAACAGAAGACTGGACACAACAGAAGAGCCGTACAGACTGGGGAGTATTGTTTGTCAGCTGGACACAACAGAAGAACCATACAGACTGGGGATGTATTGCTGTCAGCTGGACACAACAGAAGACTGGACACACAGAAGAACCGTACAGACTGGGGATGTATTGCTGTCAGCTGGACACAACAGAAGACTGGACACAACAGAAGAACCGTACAGACTGGGATGTATTGCTGTCAGCTGGACACAACAGAAGACTGGACACAACAGAAGAACCGTACAGACTGGGGATGTATTGCTGTCAGCTGGACACAACAGAAGAACCGTACAGACTGGGGATGTATTGCTGTCAGCTGGACACAACAGAAGAACCGTACAGACTGGGGATGTATTGCTGTCAGCTGGACACAACAGAAGAACCGTACAGACTGGGGATGTATTGCTGTCAGCTGGACACAACAGAAGACTGGACACAACAGAAGAACCGTACAGACTGGGGATGTATTGCTGTCAGCTGGACACAACAGAAGACTGGACACAACAGAAGAACCATACAGACTGGGGATGTATTGCTGTCAGCTGGACACAACAGAAGACTGGACACAACAGAAGAACCGTACAGACTGGGGATGTATTGCTGTACGCTGGACACAACAGAAGAACCGTAACAGACTGGGGATGTATTGCTGTCAGCTGGAACAAACAGAAGAACCGTACAGACTGGGGATGTATTGCTGTCAGCTGGACACAACAGAAGAACCGTACAGACTGGGGATGTATTGCTGTCAGCTGGACACAACAGAAGCTGGACACAACAGAAGAACCGTACAGACTGGGGATGATTGCTGTCAGCTGGACAAAAACAGAAGACGGACACAACAGAAGAACCGTACAGACTGGGGATGTATTGCTGTCAGCTGGACACAACAGAAGGACCGAAACAGACTGGGATGTATTGCTGTCAGCTGGACACAACAGAAGAACCGTACAGACTGGGGATGTATTGCTGTCAGCTGGACACAACAGAAGACTGGACACAACAGAAGAACCGTACAGACTGGGGATGTATTGCTGTCAGCTGGACACAACAGAAGGACCGTACAGACTGGGGATGTATTGCTGTCAGCTGGACACAACAGAAGAACCGTACAGACTGGGGATGTATTGCTGTCAGCTGGACACAACAGAAGACTGGACACAACAGAAGAACCGTACAGACTGGGGATGTATTGCTGTCAGCTGGACACAACAGAGGAAACCGTACAGACTGGGGATGTATTGCTGTCAGCTGGACACAACAGAAGACTGGACACAACAGAAGAACCGTACAGACGGGGGATGTATTGCTGTACGCTGGACACAACAGAAGAACCGTACAGACTGGGGATGTATTGCTGTACGCTGGACACAACAGAAGAACCGTACAGACTGGGATGTATTGCTGTCAGCTGGACACAACAGAAGAACCGTACAGACTGGGGATGTATTGCTGTCAGCTGGACACAACAGAAAAACCGTACAGACTGGGGATGTATTGCTGTCAGCTGGACACAACAGAAGAACCGTACAGACTGGGATGTATTGCTGTCAGCTGGACACAACAGAAGAACCGTACAGACTGTTCAGAGCAAGGGGAGAGGAAGCCGGGGGCAGGAGCGGGAGTGCTGACACGGGCAGGTAGAAGAGAACAAAGCAGAGGAGGAGACCGTGAATTTCACATCAGCTTCCCTCTCTCTCCCCCCTCCCCTCTTCTCTAGGGAGATGTTGCTTCTGTGTGTGCGTGCGTGGGCGCGTGGGCGAGCGTTATCTCTGTTTGTATTGCATTTTTCATTAAAATACATGTACTAGGCGTACATAATTACGCCCATTACCTAACATCTCTTTGATGGTGACAAAAGACATATCAATATTACAACACATAACAAATAGGGGGAAAAGGGTATGTACATTCACTGCACCTCCAGTAGTGAACAATCACAATCAGCTCGTAAGTGAAACTAAGCCCAGTGATAAAACAGAAACACAATCTTTCACAACAGCACCTTACTTACCTTAGAAGGTATTTTGAGCTTTTATGAACTTTTCAGGGTAATCTGCATGGCAAGGGAAAGAAAAGGAGGCAGAGAGTGAGCCCTGGGTTGAGGGAGGGGGGGGGACAGAGAGAGAGAGAGAGAGAGAGAAGAGGAGAGAGAGAGAGAGAGAAGAGAAGGAGAGAGAGTGAGAGAGAGAGAGAGGGGGGGGGGAGGGAGGCGCGAAGATAAATGGATAAAGAAAGAGAAACGAGGAAAAGGACTAACTACATTCATGGACTGAAAAGTAAACCGCGATAAGTAGATTCCTCCCCGCCCTTCACAAAGCGCGCGTGCGCACACACTCCCACTCCCCCCACACACTCACCCACCACTCACCCACTCATATACGCGCACGCGCACACACCCACACACACCTACCCACCTACCCCCCCCCCCCTCCACACACACACACAACACATACATTCTTGCTATATCAAAAAATAAATCTGTATATGATAATTTCAGATGCACTCACGCCATTTCTCTCCTGAAGTAGAGTCAATATCTATTTTCAGGGGCTTTCCATTTTTCAACTTTGCCAATATTTTCCCATTAATTTTTATGACCAGGTGGCCATCGTTGCAGAGTGCGCATATATTTCTTCAACAGTTTGTACTTGGCCTGGGTCAAGTCCTCTGCTACAGTCACTCCGGTCTGTTTCAATTTTCTTCAGGCAGTCAAAACCTCTCCTCGCTTCCTCCATGAAAAAAAAAAAAAAAATGAAGGATGATGGGGCACGGCCTCGCGCCTCCCATGGTCATCCTCCCCAGCTGGTGGGCTACCTCGACATCAGCTGCAGACACAGAGACGCCTAGTTTTTGAGAGAACACGTCAACACATTTTTTGACAGTCTTCCGCTGTCTCCTCCTGCACCTCTCTAATACCGTATACACGTACGTTCCTCTAACAGCAGTGTTGTTCATTGTTATTGTGTTCACTTCTTAGAGAGCTGCTTTCTTTGGAAATCTTGACCAGTTGTGCTTTAAGTTCTGCATTCTCTGCGCGAGTTTTGGGAATCTCAGAGGAAAGTTTGTCCCTTTCATTTTGTAGGTCCATAACAGTGCCTTACAGTACATCTATCCAGGTGGTCATTGAGGTTCTAAGTCTCTTCATCTCCTCTTTCAGTTGATGGACACCTTCTGTCCAGGACGGGGGAAATCGTGATGGTATTCCTTAAGTGCACTAAGCTGATGTATTATTAGTCAGGCTCAACACACCAAGGTTATCTCTGCACTCATACACGCATATGCACACTCACGCGCCCACCAAACATTCACCTCTCTCTGGGAATGGGATGTCACGCATTCGGTTCTCTCCTAACACGACTGAGCATAAGAAATACAATTTCTATGCTACTTATAATCAAACATGAAGAATCCAATTACACAAAATGGAATCAACAAAACATCAAACATCAATGCTTGCTAATCCCGGGTTATAATAAAAAAGGCTTCTTACCTGGCCAGGTTTTCACACACACAACCACAATTTCACACCACACACACCACAGTTCTTGAACGAGTCTCTTCAAGTTTTCTTCAGCACTGCTTGATGGTGACGCCCTTGGTTGACTGGCTCCAGGTTTCAGGATTGGGTCTTCGTGGTCATCTCTGGGATCTCAACGTAGAATTCGTCTTCTTCTCCTTCACCCACCTCTAGGTTCAAACTCAGTTTGTCTCTCTTCACCCTCCTCTGGGCTTCAAACTCAGTCTTTTCACTTCTAGCTTGTCTTTTACCTTAAGACCTTGCTGTCTCTTCTGTCTCCCAGACCATGTTTCTCTCGACCCTACTCTGTCCTGCCCACCCTACTCTCCTCTCTCTCTACTGTCCTTCTCTCTCTCTCATGGTGTTATTCTCCTCTCCCGTCACGTTGTTCTCCCTCAGTTTATATAGGGATGGACACAAAGGATTTCCCTTCAGGCCACGCTTTTGTCCATGCTGCTTCTGCACTACCTTGTTCACAAGTACCCTAAGTTCCCCTTTCGCTACATTCTTCCACACATCAGCATTTAAACACATCCCTACCTAATTGATTAGCAAACAACCACTTGGCACCAGATGGACATTGAAAATTCCCGCCGAATTTGGGGGCCACTTAACGCAGTAATTATCATAGAGAAAGCTACGACAACAACGTCCACACGCATTCAACTAGCCTGACAATAGCGCCAACACAGTGCCCCACAGCAGTACCATCTGAACGAGTCCAAGACTCCTGCTTTTCAAAGACTGTTTACAAAGCGACCTACGCTGACTGAGTAGTTAGCGCCCACTCGACGCTCTGAAGTCCTAGTGGTTACATCCCTCCCCCCTTTCGCTATTAGGAAGGTTCGAACCCGGGAGGGTCCTTACTACATTAGGTGCCATCTGTCACCTGACCACTTTATCCTCCTCGACACAGTTCGACCGTGTGCGGTGGGTAAGGCATACTGCTAATGGGTCTATTGCCTATTCTGCTACTATGTGCAACATTCCTTGCCTCTAAGCGCTTCAGGTCTTTTGTGAGAGGTTTCACTACCTTGACATCTTCCTTCATAGAGAGTTTAGTCAAAGCCACTTAATTTCATATGAAGTCTCTTGCATTGTCATTTCATCTGCACTGCTATCTAAATCTTGTTTCTGTTTTTTTTTATTCATGGTTCTGCTGTCTTGACTTGGGCTGGTGATACTCACTTCACTCGACAACGAAGATGGTTTCTGCTTTTCACCTCCTCTTCCAGAAAAAAAAAAAGAAATAGTTGAAGTCATTTTCCTTATATTCCCCTGCCATTGCACATCTAAGATTTAATAAAGATTGCATCCTTGTAAACTTGGTGCCCATCTCTTTGAGAAACAGAAGGGGGAAAATGGGGAAAAACCACTACAGCACCATACTCTCCTCACCGCTACCATCTGCATCAGTCCATTGTGCCACACAGAAGGTGAACACAACATGTCACTGTTTCCACAGAAGGGAAATCAGCCGTTTCCCACACAGTAGTTCTGTGCACATAGTCAAGCTAAGAAACAGCTTAATTCACAGACTGCAGAACATGGAGGTGACGCACTCGTCAGACACGTTAGACCACTTCAGTGAGCGGAAGTCAAGTCATGATATATGTTGTACAGTGTTGGACTGTCATGATGAATGTTGTACAGCGTTGTACTGTCATGACGAATGTTGCACAGCGTTGTACTGTCACGACGAATGTTGTACAGTGTTGTAAAACACCAAGTGTCATCAAACACCAGGTGCTGTCATGATGTATGTTGTACACTCTTGTAAAACACCTGGTACCGTCATGATGTATGTTATACAGTGTTGTAAAACACCTGGTACAGTCATGATGCATGTTGTACACTCTTGTAAAACACTTGGCGCAGTCACGAAATATGTTATACAGTGTTGTAAAGCACTAGGTAAAGTTATGATAAATGTTATACGGTGTTGTACTGTCAGGATGCATGTTATACAGTGTTGGGAAACATTGGGTACATTCATATTTGTTATACAGTGATGTGCTGTCATGACATATGTTATACTGTGTTGTAAACACCAAGTGTCCTGACACAATAGATGCAGTCATGATATAGGCTATACAGAGTTGTAACACACTAAGTGTTGTAAAACACTGGTCGCAGAGAGGACATGGATTATGCAATGGTGAAAAAACACTGACGGACAGACAGAGACAGACAGACAGACATCGTCTAATATCACGATTAGTGGAAAGACGTTAAATGAATGACACACACACAGACAGACAGACAGACAGGCAACAGACAGAGACAGAGAGACAGACAGAAAGACTGACAGGTAGACAGACAGAGACAGAGAGACAGACAGAGAGACTTTTCCCGGTCTTCTTTGGACAATTTAGTTGTGGGAGAAAACAAGTACAGGTTAACAATTTCTCCATCGTTACATTAATGATGTGGCAAAGATTTACAAGGAAAAAGGGAGTGGGGGGGGGGAGGGTGATACAGAAAATGAGAATGAAAAGTCAGGGGGATATAACATTACAAATATACAATCCTTCACTAATACCCTATGGGGACCATCGTAACCCATCCTGAAAACTGAACTATTCATCTTGCCTGCTCTGAGGCCTTTCATCCACTGGGTAACACTCGTCAGGGAGACATGGCTGATTGCGTCTGTGCTCCCTTTTCATGTTCTCTGTTTTCTAACAGTTGACGTACTCGTCTCGCACAATCTGCCGAATACAAAGTCCAGCGCAGAAAGCTCAACGCCAGAGAATAGACTTCGGCCAAAAAACAGACCTCAGCACGTCGCCTGTTCCGCTCGTGACCTGCCCCTCCATGCACGTGACGCACGTGGCGCTGGCCTGTGACCCGCACAGCCACTGCCTGGGAGACGTGACAGGCGGAAGCGGGTCGCAGACCGCCATGTGCAGAGCGTCAGCCTCCGTGTCCAGCCCTTACTTCCGATGCGAAAAGAGCGGGGAGTACGTGCCTTACAGCGGGGTCTGTGACTGGAGTTATGACTGCGCGGACAACACTGATGAGTCGTTTTGTCTCTTTCCTCCCTGCGTCAATAATACCTTCGACTGCGGCCGAGGTCAGGTAGGCTGAATTTCGCCCATGTTGTTGCTGTTGTTGTTGTTGCTATTGTTGTTGTTACTATTATTACTATTATTGTTGTTGGTGGTGGTGTTGTTGTCGTTGTCGTTTTTCTCTCTGATGAAGTTTCTTATTATTACGTTTCTAAAGATAGCATCGAAGCACATGGACAAGGATCCCACACGCATACAATGATGATACTGGCACAAGCAGTGTTAGGTAGCTAGTCAAGGTCTGACCAGTGCGTTGGGCTAATGCTGTAGGTCAGACCTCTGCTATGCCCTAGCCACGAGACCCTCTTCTTCCTTAAATTCTCTGATCTTAGTCATCAATTCATGTACCCACCAGCTTTAAACCATGCACGGTATGGCCTCCAAACTAAGCGGATGTGATGTAGCGTGCATGGACTAGTCCACAACGCAGTGACATTTTCGTGATGAAATTAAAACTAAAACTGGACAAGGGTTATGTCCAATCGTTCTTTTCACATGTGGTCGAGTGGTAATAAATGAATACGAAAACGAAGACGAATATTTATTCAAATTTCAGCCCAAGGCCCCATACCTAAGGGGCTTTCATACAATTAACAATGTAACTGAGGCACACATCAGCATCGGTTATATACCTATCAACAGCACCACTGAAAATATACGTAGATGAAGAAGGTTACAAAGCAGCAACAGCACGTAGTCTTTCTGTGCTTCATGCACAGGCAGATTAGAAGGATGTCTTCTTTTTGTGACAACAGCGATATTATCTTGAACTGTCACGGTTTAGTAAAATACTTAGACAGGAGAAATCTGGGTCTGAGATCATGTAGCACAGGACAGCACTAACAAAAATCATTTTCCTTAGCTGAACCAAACAAACGACAAATAAATTAACCTGCAGCGTAATTACAGTATCTGAAATGATGCGCAGCAATATCAGAAACGCCAAGCCTAAACTTAGCTAATGCACTAAAAATAAATCGATTCATTCGTTTTTGTGTTGTTGTTTTTTTATGACCGAATAAATCAGTCATGAATGAAAGAGAAAAATAGTTACACAAGGAAGATGTTCCTTAGATCAACAGCATTAACGATCATTGAAAGGTGTTCAGTTCTCCAACCAAACTATCAGTCTAAGCCGTCTTCCCTCCCTTGGAGGGAACAATGGTATCGCCACACTATCAATCAGCCGTCTTCCCTCCCTTGGAGGGAACAATGGTGTCGCCACACTATCAATCTGTCGTCTTCTCTCCCTTGAAGGAAACAATGGTGTCGCCACACTATCAATCTCTGTCGTCTTCCCTCCCTTGGAGGGAACAATGGTGACGCCACACTCTCAATCTCTGTCGTCTTCCCTCCCTTGGAGGGAACAATGGTGGCGCCACACTATCAATCTCTGTCGTCTTCCCTCCCTTGGAGGGAACAATAATTGCGCCACACTATCAATCTCTGTCGTCTTCTCTCCCTTGGAGGGAACAATGGTGTCGCCACACTATCAATCTCTGTCGTCTTCCCTCCCTTGGAGGGAACAATGGTGACGCCACACTATCAATCTCTGTCGTCTTCCCTCCATTGGAGGGAACAATGGTGGCGCCACACTATCAATCTCTGTCGTCTTTCCTCCATTGGAGGGAACAATAATTGCGCCACACTATCAATCTCTCTCGTCTTCCCTCCCTTGGAGGGAACAATGGTGTCACCACACTATCAATCTCTGTCGTCTTCCCTCCCTTGGAGGGAACAATGGTGACGCCACACTATCAATCTCTAACGTCTTCCCTCCCTTGGAGGGAACAATGGTGACGCCACACTATCAATCTCTGTCGTCTTCCCTCCCTTGGAGGGAACAATAATTGCGCCACACTATCAATCTCTGTCGTCTTCCCTCCCTTGGAGGGAACAATGGTGTCGCCACACTCTCAATCTCTTCCGTCTTCCCTCCCTTGGAGGGAACAATGGTGTCGACGCACTATCAATCTCTGTCGTCTTCCCTCCCTTGGAGGGAACAATGGTGTCGACACACTATCAGTGTCTGTCGTCTTCCCTCCCTTGGAGGGAACAATGGTGTCGCCACACTATCAACCTTTCGTCTTCCCTCCCATGGAGGGAACAATGGAGGCACCACACTACATGACAGATCAGCAGGCTTTGCCATCTCTGTCAGTTGTGTGCGAAGACATGGATCTCTGCAACTGTCAGATGTGTGCGAAGACATGGATCTGTGCAACTGTCAGTTGTGTGCAAAGACATGGATCTGTGCAACTGTCAGTTGTGTGCAAAGACATGGATCTGTGCAACTGTCGGTTGTGTGCATAGACATGGATCTGTGCAACTGTCGATTGTGTGCAAAGACATGGATCTGTGCAACTGTCAGTTGTGTGCAAAGACATGGATCTGTGCAACTGTCGGTTGTGTGCAAAGACATAGATCTGTGCAACTGTCAGTTGTGTGCAAAGACATGGATCTGTGCAACTATCGGTTGTGTGCAAAGACATGGATTTCTGCAACGACTTTTTCTGTCAATTCTGCCATAGTGTAAGTCCGTCGCTTTATTTTTTTTAATCTCTCTGTCCCTCTTCGCCCCCTTTTACGCTCTGTGGATAAATTCATTGGCTACATTTGTAGCATGGCCATATTAAGGCACGTTTGTTTGGAAACTTGTTTCAACAGATATTTATGTGGTCGTGAATGCTACTTGGTGGCTTGACACACTCGTTGTTGAAACAGAATATAAAACAGAGCATGTAACATCTGCAACTTTTTTCCCCCGCAGTTTGTGTGAAAAAGAGCAGCTCTAAGCAAGAAGTTTAGGTTCCTAGAAGGTTTCAGACAACAACTCACAGCGAGTATTAGCCTACGGCAGGGAAGGAGTTGTTCTCTGCCCCTACATACATGCTGTACACAAGGATAACACAGAGTGTTCCAAGACAGTCTCCGTGGTGTAAAAGGATCAGCAGCTTTAACAAAAGGGGAACGCTTTGAACCAAAAATGATAAACTGCTTTGAAGCGAATGAAAACCCCATAAAGACGAAGACTTCTTTAAATTAGTTACACAATCCGCGTGCGCTACAACCAGGAAGATTTTCATCGTAGTTTTGACATATGTTTGAGCACTGGATCTGATTTTGAATTTTGGTAATGGTTGAAAAATAATTTCCAGAAATTTCGTTCCTTTCATAGCTGGGATAAGGCAGCTGATCAATCGAAATTTCAGGGTCAGCAAGTGTGGTCAGAAATGATGAAATTAGTACTCTGGATTTGACAAAGACGACCAAGGAACCCGCTTTGTCGCCGCCACTGTTGGACATGATTCACATGAAACTCAGATGACGTTGCATGTTCTGGACACTCAGATAACGATCCTGCTATCACATTATAATAACAATAGCGATTATTCATGGCGCTTAATCTTAAATCACAAGCCTTACGCGCTTATAAAAGCAGGTTTATAAAAAAAGCATAAATGAAACCAATAACAAGATGAATATTACAATAAGCACCATGCACCAACAAACAAGGATGCATATCGACACTCGCCCAAACACACACACACACACACACACACACACACACACACACACACACACACAACACACACACACACACACACACACACACACGCACACGGCCACACACACACACACACACACACACACACACACACACACACACACACACACACACACACACACACACACACACACACGCGCGATCCCATAATACACATTGTCTCACAACAATGGACACAGCAGCACGCACGCGCGCGCGCACACACACACACACACACACACACACACACACACACACACACACACACACACACACACACACACACACACACACACACACACACACACACACACACGCGCGCACACACACACACACACGCGCGCGCGCTCACACACACACACACCACACACACACACACACACACACACACACACACACACACACACACACACACACACACACACACACACACACACACACACACGCACACACACACACACCACACACACATTAGTCGCAGAATCAATTTGATGGGCAAGGGAAGGGGAAGAAAGAACTGCTGTTGATAGGTGAAGAGGGTTGTTTTAAGAGATGCCTTGAAGGAAGACAGAGAGTTTAAACTGCACAAAGATATTGGAACTTTATTCCAAGAAACCGGACCCTGAAAAGCAAACGAACGATCGCCATATTACATGTTGCCACACTTTGGGATTTTATGTAAATATCACGAGTTGCAGCGAACCACACTTTGGGGATTTTATGTAAATATCACGAGTTGCAGCGAACCACGCTTTGGGATTTCATGTAAATTCACAAGTTTAAGTGAAACATCTGTGTCAAAAAAGTTTTTCTACATATAGAAATTTAACCCATCTGATACGTTTTATAAAGGGATACATTTGGAAATGTGCTTCATCAAAAACAACGTTTGTAAGCTGCAGCTAAGTTCTAGGTAACATTATTGAAACTTCTACAACCACAGGTATGGAGACAAGCCAGCAATATGATGCCACAAAAAGAAAACCAAATGATTCGAACAGAGAATCTATGCCTTTACAGTGAACAAAACTCACTCAGCACAAGATTCGCACATTGTTTAGATGTGTCAGAGAGTTGGAAACGACAAACACTTTACAGCAGAGCCCGCAAATACTGTGCCATTAAACAAAATCAACATGTAAAAGTTTGACATTGATGATAATTACAGCTAAAAGAATTAAATCTATTTCAATGGTTAAAAAAATATCTGGAACTGCAATATATATAGCAGAGCAACGTATTGAAGGTATGTATTACACACACACTTGAATGTAATACAAATGAGCTATATTTCCAGTTTGGCATGTCCACCGAATCTCCACGACTGACAGTCATGATGAGAAACATTTTCTACTTTTAAATCGGTCGGAAATCTCATTTTAGTCAGTCGAAAACCTCATTTTATTCAGTCGAAACCTCATTTTAATCAGTCAAATGCTAATCAGTCGAAAACCTCATTTTAATCAGTCTGAAATCTCATTTTATTCAGTCGAAAACCTCATTTTGGAAAGTCAAAACCTCATTTTGGAAAGTCAAAACCTCATTTTGGAAAGTCAAAAACCTCATTTTGGAAAGTCAAAAACCTCATTTTGGAAAGTCAGAACAGAGAAAACCGTTGCAAGTATCAGGGCGGAAAAGTAGGTGAAACATGAAACTAATTGCTTGGAAACAATATTTAATGATTAAGTTACAACATAACTAATTGTTTGGAAACAATATTTAATGATTAAGTTACAACATAACTAATTGTTTGGAAACAATATTTAATGATTAAGTTACAGCATAACATTTAATGAATAAGTGAACCGCTGAGAGTGTTTGTATTGCAGATTTGCCTTTTCTTTCAGTGTCATTCTGTTTTGTTGTCAATATGCGAAAGCGCCATTTATTGAGAATTCTTTGGTCTTTAATCGAGTTCTTGTGTGTGCTCAAAAGACGCTCTGTCTGTCTGCCTAAGAAATGACGTTACTGGGGACGTTTTTAGTGTGACCGAAATCTTGGCTTTGTCGTTACAAATGCACTGGATGCGTCTTCATGTCTTTCATCCCGTTCTTCGTCTTCTGTCTTTGTGTTCCTGCAGTGCATAGACATAAAGTTCCTGTGTGACTTCATAGTGCACTGCAAGACGGAGCGGGACGAGACGGTCTGTGAAGGTAAATCAGCGTGGCGTTACCTTACTGTTTACTTCAACGTGACCGACCCTCCCGCACTGGTCAACTTCAACACGCCGGGAAGTTTCACCTTGATTCCTCTCCCTAAAAGCTCGTCTACGTGTCCAGAAACCCACTATCTGTGTCCCGGTAACGGCTACTGTCTGCCTACCTATACCCGATGTAACGGCATCAGCGACTGCCAAGGTCACGAGGATGAGGCCGACTGCGACAGGTACACGTGTGAAGGGCTGTACCGATGTCGTGGGGACAGGAAGATATGTATGCACGTGCATCACCTGTGTGACGGCTGGTCCCACTGTCCTCAGCATGATGACGAAACACTGTGTCCGCTGAGCGATTCCTGTCCTGACCGCTGCGTCTGCTATGGCGTCACCTCCACCGACTTTCTGGTCTTCAACGTGGGCGCCTACCCCAAAACTCGCTACGTGGAGGGCTGGGGGAGTGGACTGACCTTTGACCTCATTGCAGGCCACAGCATGCTGATCTACCTTGGTGCTGGGGCATGCGGGTGGACAAACATCAGCGGCATCAATCTGTCCAACCTCCACGAGCTGGACCTGAGTTACAACCTGATACACTATCTTGAGTTCAGCCACCTTTCGCTACTGCAGAGACTAAAAGAACTGGATCTGTCCGGCAACCCCTTGTCTGCGGGCTGGTCTGGTTTGGACATGACTCAAGTTCTTCTTTCCGTGCGGCTGCTCAACGTCTCCCGTGTGTCCACTCACACTTCCCATCTGCATCTTTTGTCACACGTCATGCCGCAGGTCGAAGTGATTGATTTTTCCCACAGCAAAGTGACATCTCTGACAGGAAACCACTTGTTCCGACGTTTGAGGGTTTTGGATCTGTGGGGCTGCCCTGTGTCTGCTTTCAGCTCTGACGTCATGAAAGGGATGGAAGGTTTACAGACGGTGTCTGCGGACAATTTCAAGCTGTGCTGTCCTGTCCTCTTACCCGACGGTTTCGTGGGCAAGTGTGACGCACCAAGGGACGAAGTCTCGTCTTGTGATCATTTACTAAAGTCTGTCTTCTACCGCGCTGTTCTTGCCGTCTTTGCTTTCACGGCTTTGTCGGGCAACTCGTGCAGCTTTGTGTACCGTTTGTGGTCATCGGCAAAACGCAAAGCTGGTTACGCAGTGTTCGTGCTTCATCTCTGTGTGTCCGACTTCATCATGGGAGTCTACCTGTTGATCATTGGGGTGGCAGACACCGTCTATGCCGGCAGCTATATCTGGAGCGATTCCTCCTGGAAGGCCAGTAGAACATGTCAGGCTTCTGGATTCATTTCCCTTTTGTCATCTGAGGTGTCTTCAATTATCATCTTCCTCATCACCCTGGATCGTTTCCTGGTTCTCCGCTTTCC
>CM031624.1:59321637-59331637 GCA_018398815.1 Conus ventricosus | reverse complement strand
GAAGGACGGAGAAGAAAGAAACCTAGCCGAACAGACAGACAGACAGACAGACGAGCAGGCAGACAGAGAGGAAGAAATACAGAGGATCCACTCAATTATCTATATTATTCAAACATAGCTGAAGAAGAAGAAGAAAATCCTGTTATGGACGATGAAGAAAAGGGTAGGAATGAAATATGTGATGTTATTTCAACCTTGTATACAACAAGGTTTCAATCAGCCTTTGTTTATAGAAGAAAGGGCACGAAAGGCCCAGTCCACACATTATAGTATTTAGACATTGCAAAAAGAAATCAATTAGCCCGCATCAGATAAATGAAATTTGTGATATCAATGTTATCTTGTATGCACAAAGGTTTCAATCAGCCTTTGTTTATAAAAGAAAGGACAGGAAAGGCCCAGTCCACTGATTATTGTGTTCAGACATTGCAAGAAGAAATCAATTAGTCCCTATTACATAAAAAGTAGGAAAAGTGAAGCCATAATAACACTGTTTTGACCTTGTCATAAAAAAAATCACTCAGTTCATTCAGAAAGGGCGGTTAAACCAACAGGTAACACTACACTATGCCTACAGACAACAGCTCTAGTTGTGATCCCTAACACTATACTGTACCTACAGACAACAGCTCTAGCTGTGATCCCTAACACTATACTGTACCTACAGACAACAGCTCTAGTTGTGATCCCTAACACTATACTGTCCTTATAGACAACAGCTCTAGCTGTGATCCCTAACACTATACTGTACCTACAGACAACAGCTCTAGTTGTGATCCCTAACACTATACTGTACCTACAGACAACAGCTCTAGTTGTGATCCCTAACACTATCCTGTACCTACAGACAACAGCTCTAGCTGTGATCCCTAACACTATACTGTACCTACAGACAACAGCTCTAGCTGTGATCCCTAACACTATCCTGTACCTACAGACAACAGCTCTAGCTGTGATCCCTAACACTATACTGTACCTACAGACAACAGCTCTAGCTGTGATCCCTAACACTATACTGTACCTACAGACAACAGCTCTAGCTGTGATCCCTAACACTATACTGTCCTTATAGACAACAGCTCTAGCTGTGATCCCTAACACTATACTGTACCTACAGACAACAGCTCTAGCTGTGATCCCTAACACTATACTGTCCTTATAGACAACAGCTCTAGCTGTGATCCCTAACACTATACTGTACCTACAGACAACAGCTCTAGCTGTGATTCCTAACACTATACTGTCCTTATAGACAACAGCTCTAGCTGTGATCCCTAACACTATCCTGTACCTACAGACAACAGCTCTAGCTGTGATCCCTAACACTATACTGTACCTACAGACAACAGCTCTAGTTGTGATCCCTAACACTATACTGTACCTACAGACAACAGCTCTAGCTGTGATCCCTAACACTATACTGTACCTACAGACAACAGCTCTAGCTGTGATCCCTAACACTATACTGTCCTTATAGACAACAGCTCTAGCTGTGATCCCTAACACTATACTGTACCTATAGACAACAGCTCTAGCTGTGATCCCTAACACTATACTGTCCTTATAGACAACAGCTCTAGCTGTGATCCCTAACACTATACTGTACCTACAGACAACAGCTCTAGCTGTGATCCCTAACACTATACTGTCCTTATAGACAACAGCTCTAGCTGTGATCCCTAACACTATACTGTACCTACAGACAACAGCTCTAGCTGTGATCCCTAACACTATACTGTCCTTATAGACAACAGCTCTAGCTGTGATCCCTAACACTATCCTGTACCTACAGACAACAGCTCTAGTTGTGATCCCTAACACTATCCTGTACCTACAGACAACAGCTCTAGCTGTGATCCCTAACACTATACTGTACCTACAGACAACAGCTCTAGCTGTGATCCCTAACACTATACTCTACCTACAGACAACAGCTCTAGCTGTGATCCCTAACACTATACTGTACCTACAGACAACAGCTCTAGTTGTGATCCCTAACACTATACTGTACCTACAGACAACAGCTCTAGCTGTGATCCCTAACACTATACTGTACCTACAGACAACAGCCAATTCATGTGAAGAAAGGACAGCTGCAGCGCAACAAAAGAGGCAAGGAAAGCCCGCGCCAACAATCAAGAGCAGGTCTCCCACATTGCCTGTCCAAGCTGTCACTGCACATTCCGTGCATGCATCGGATTGATCAGCCACCTGCATATCGACAAATCGCCCCCCCCCCCCCCCCCCCCCCCCCACCCCCTGCACCCTGCATAGATAACTGATGTGGTCCTTGTCGATTCGACGGACGAAGAAAACACACTGAACAGTAACATACGACATATGGCCAAGGCACTGAGCAGGGTACTGTTTGGTGTTCGTTAAGGCAGGTTAATCTGTCCACGACGATATAATTGTGGATGGTGGAGGGGGGGGGGGGGGGGGGGGCGGTGGAGGTGTTTTCTGTCCTAGAAACGTCTCAGATGATCTATTATCATTTCAATAGTCTGATGATTCGATAGTAAAAGGATGGTGCAGTCCTGTGATATTTTCTCCCTCCCAGAAGGGTATAATCTCTAATTTTCAGCTGATGTGTGACAATGGAATCAAGTCAATGACGGCGTAGATGAAAGATAAGGCCTGTAAGGAGATGTTAGATAGATAATGTTGCTTATAGCCCAGCCGACCGCAAAGGGCCACATCTGGGCTGGTCAGGGATGACGGCCCTGGTGTTTAGATAATACGTTTCTAAGCGACTGTGGCCGTCACTGTTGCTAATGCACTGTCCAGGGGATGCTGTCTCTAGTGGTCAGATGCCATGTTGTCTCTAATGATCAGATGCCATGGTGTCGTTAGTGGTCAGATGCCATGGTGTCTTCAGTGGTCAGATGCCATAGTGTCTCTAGTGGTTAGATGCCATGGTGTCTAGTGGTCAGATGCCATGGTGTCTCTAGTGGTCAGATGCCATGGTGTCTTTAGTGGTCAGATGCCATGGTGTCTCTAGTGGTCAGATGCCATGGTGTATCTAGTGGTCAGATGCCATGGTGTCTCTAGTGGTCAGATGCCATGGTGTTTCTAGTGGTCAGATGCCATACACCCACGTGACCAAGACGCAGAGGTACTGGAAATGATCTATCCAATGGATAGCGTCTCTGGTGAAATATGACCAAATGACGATGTCACCATCGTTGATGCCGTTTTCTGTCGAGGGGATATCAGCCCTGATGTCCTAATGGTCTGTCAACAACTAATTTGAAGGTAAAAGACAGCGCAGATGTAAGGTCATGTTTTAGGTCGAGGGCTTGCCATCACCAAATATTTAGATGACATGTTACCTTAACAAGTGACAAGTAAACTATGATCTAGATGACATGTTACCTTAACAAGTTACATGTTACCTTAACACGTTACAAGAAAACTATGACCTAGATGACATGCTACCTTAACAATTTACATGTTACCTTTGCAAGTTACAAGTAAACTGTATGATCTAGCTGTAGGTAATGTCACCTGTCTATGAAATGCTGTCACTGGTGTTTGTTTGTCACTGACGTTGTCACTGGTGTTTGCATGACCCATGGTCACTGATGTCAGTGGTGTTGTGTGTACCCATGGTCACTGACGTTGTCACTGGTGTTTGTGTGACCCATGGTCACTGATGTTGTTACTGGTGTTTGTATGACCCATGGTCACTGATGTTGTCACTGGTGTTTGTGTGACCCATGGTCACTGATGTTGTCACTAGTGTTTGTATGACCCATGGTCACTGATGTTGTCACTGGTGTTTGTGTGACCCATGGTCACTGATGTTGTCACTGGTGTTTGTATGACCCATGGTCACTAATATTGTCACTGGTGTTTGTGTGACCCATGGTCACTGATGTTGTCAGTGGTGTTTGTATGACCCATGGTCACTGATGTTGTCACTGGTGTTTGTGTGACCCATGGTCACTGATGTTGTCTCTGGTGTTTGTGTGACCCATGGTCACTGATGTTGCCAGTGGTGTTTGTGTGACCCATGGTCACTAATGTTGTCACTGGTGTTTGCATGACCCATGGTCACTAATGTTGCCAGTGGTGTTTGTGTGACCCATGGTCACTGATGTTGTCAGTGGTGTTTGAATGACCCATGGTCACTGATATTGTCACTGGTGTTTGTGTGACCCATGGTCACTGATGTTGTCAGTGGTGTTTGTATGACCCATGGTCACTGATGTTGTCACTGGTGTTTGTGTGACCCATGGTCACTAATGTTGTCTCTGGTGTTTGTGTGACCCATGGTCACTGATGTTGCCAGTGGTGTTTGTGTGACCCATGGTCACTAATGTTGTCACTGGTGTTTGCATGACCCATGGTCACTAATGTTGCCAGTGGTGTTTGTGTGACCCATGGTCACTGATGTTGTCAGTGGTGTTTGTGTGACCCATGGTCACTGATGTTGTCACTGGTGTTTGTGTGACTCGGGGTCACTGATGTTGCCAGTGGTGTTTGTGTGACCCATGGTCACTGATGTTGTCACTGGTGTTTGTGTGACTCAGGGTCACTGATGTTGTCAGTGGTGTTTGTGTGACCCATGGTCACTGATGTTGTCAGTGGTGTTTGTGTGACTCGGGGTCACTGATGTTGTCAGTGGTGTTTGTGTGACCCATGGTAACTGATGTTGTCGCTGGTGTTTGTGTGACTCGGGGTCACTGATGTTGTCAGTGGTGTGTTGTGACTCGGGGTCACTGATGTTGTCAGTTGTGTTTGTGTGACCCATGGTCACTGATATTGTCAGTGGTGTTTGTGTGACCCATGGTCACTGGATTGCCGAGGGATTTACAGCCCTCTGGTGTCCAGCAGTCCAGCAGCTGTCTGTCTCGCCCTGAGATCTGATTAGTCCAGGTGAAATGCTGTCCAGCAGCTGTCTGTCTCACCCTGAGATCTGATTGGTGCAGGTGACACGCTGACCACCAGTTTCATTGACATCCAAAGAGAAGGCTATGTGGGTGGGAGAGGTGGAGTTTAGAACGTCATAATCATAACTTTATGTCTCATTTACACATTTGAAATAAATAACGGCATCAAAAAGCTTTACATCTACTATTACACCACCACCACCACCACTACTACTGCCATTACTACTACTTACTATTACTACTATTACTACTACTACTACTGCTGCTGCTGCTGCTGCTGCTGCCGCCACTGCTTCTAAAACCACCACCACCACTACCACTACTGGTGAGGTGGATCCAGAGAAGTCGGCTCACTGACAACAGATTGTGGATCAACGTCCGTTTCCTCGCTGTACATTGAGGAAGTGGTATGGAGGTCTGTCAGCTGTTCAGACACTGAGGACTGCACCGTGCTGGAAATGGTCCGATCCAGCTCCTTCTCCACGTCCTTCTGCAGTACCTTGATGGAAGCCGCCCTGGACACAACGTGGAAACACTCTTCAGACTTTTCATGCTTACAGAGCACTCTGCCTGCGCTCCCTGTTCCCCGCCTCTTTCCCTCTGTGGCTGATGTGTTGTCCAGACATCTGCCTGCACTACTTCTCCCCCACTCTTTCCCTGTGTAGCTGATGTGTTGTCCAGACATCTGCCTGCACTACTTCTCCCCACCTCTTTCCCTGTGTAGCTGATGTGTTGTCCAGACATCTGCCTGCACTACTTCTCCCCCACCTCTTTCCCTGTGTAGCTGATGTGTTGTCCAGACATCTGCCTGCACTACTTCTCCCCCACCTCTTTCCCTGTGTAGCTGATGTGTTGTCCAGACATCTGCCTGCACTACTTCTCCCCCACCTCTTTCCCTGTGTAGCTGATGTGTTGTCCAGACATCTGCCTGCACTACTTCTCCCCCACCTCTTTCCCTGTGTAGCTGATGTGTTGTCCAGACATCTGCCTGCACTACTTCTCCCCCACCTCTTTCCCTGTGTAGCTGATGTGTTGTCCAGACATCTGCCTGCACTACTTCTCCCCCACCTCTTTCCCTGTGTAGCTGATGTGTTGTCCAGACATCTGCCTGCACTACTTCTCCCCACCTCTTTCCCTGTGTAGCTGATGTGTTGCCCAGACATCTGCCTGCACTACTTCTCCCCCACTTCTTTCATCGTGTAGCTGATGTGTTGTCCAGACATCTGCCTGCACTACTTCTCCCCACATCTTTCATCGTGTAGCTGATGTGTTGTCCAGACATCTGACTGCACTACTTCTCCCCCACCTCTTTCCCTGTGTAGCTGATGTGTTGTCCAGACATCTGCCTGCACTACTTCTCCCCCACCTCTTTCATCGTGTAGCTGATGTGTTGTCCAGACATCTGCCTGCACTCTCTTCTCCCCACCTCTTTCATCGTGTAGCTGATGTGTTGTCCAGACATCTGCCTGCACTACTTCTCCCCCACCTCTTTCATCGTGTAGCTGATGTGTTGTCCAGACATCTGCCTGCACTACTTCTCCCCCACCTCTTTCATCGTGTAGCTGATGTGTTGTCCAGACATCTGCCTGCACTACTTCTCCCCCACCTCTTTCATCGTGTAGCTGATGTGTTGTCCAGACATCTGCTTGCACTACTTCTCCCCCACCTCGTTCACTGTGTAGCTGATGTAATGTCTAAATCAAACACAAGGGTTCAGTGATTATTGAAATGTGGGATAGGTGGGGAGCATGGGTGGGGATGGGTGGTGCTGGTGATATTTTCTTCATGCTCCGATCAGAGACGGACAGACAGACAGACAGACAGACAGACACACACACACACACACACACACACACACACACACACACACACACACACACACACACACACACACACACACACACACACACACACACACACACACACACACACAGAGATAGATAGATAGATAGATAGATAGATGGATAGATGGATAGATGGATAGATGGATAGATGGATAGATAGATAGATAGATAGATAGATAGATAAACGTTTAAAGATTAAAAAAGACACAGAAGTTGATTTTGTTGGCAACATTACAGCATACAGCATACATACATACATGTAGCTGCACAGCCTAAAACGATTCTAAAAGCGCTCAACCCCTTGGGGAGCAACATTTGTTAAATAAGTATTAAAAAGGAATATTAAAATACTCTACAAATTTGTTTCAAGCTGGGTGGCTATCTTCAGGATGATGTTTGGGTTGCCCACCGCCGGTGTTATATAGCATGTGGGGCCCGATTGCGGCTGTTTTCACGTGTGGGTTGGTTGCACGTGTTTTTATGTTTTATTTTTTAAGGTTTTCAGGTTGTTGTTTGGGGTGTGTTCACTAACAACGATTTCCATTTGTGCCTGCAGTTGTTTACTATTTCTGTTTTAGTGTTTAAAGTTGCTAAGTGTGGTTTACATAGTATCAGCCATTTTTCAGTTAAACATAGGTTGCATCTTTTTGAAATGTTGTTGTATGGTGATGCCCTTTTTATGATTTTCCAGGATATATTGTAGTTTATTTTTGCGTCTTTAAGTTTCCAAATGTATTTGCTCAATTCTGTTTGGTTTTTGTATTTTTCTTTATTAAATGACTGTTTGTGGTTTGCATATCTGGTTTTGAAGTGGTTTTCAGTAATCCCTATGTATGTTTCTTCTTCATTTTCTGATGTCACAGTGGCTTCGTATACGATATTCTTATAAAGGCATTTGTTGCTTAGGGGGCACTGCTCTTTTTTGATGCAATTGCAAGATTTCCATTCTTCACCCTTCTTTGCTGTGTTGAATTTCGTTTTGTTGGATGCATCAATTAGGTTTTTGAGGTTGGGCATACATGAGTATGATAGTTTGACGGTGTTTTTGTTGAATATTTTTGACAGTTTGTGTTCTTTTGGGAATGAAGTTGTTAAGATTTTAAAGAATTCTTTCCCTATGTTTGTTTTGAGTTTCCCGTCGTATGGAGGGTTGAACCATATGATTTTTCTTTTCCTGTTTTTCTTACTTTTATTTGTGTTGTTATCTGGGTTGTATTGTAGTTTATAATTGTACCCACTTTTTTGCAGTGCTTCTTGGTATTCTACTGCTGCGTTGTTGAATACTCTTTCATTGCATGACAGGTTTGATAGTCTCTTGTTTATTCCGTTGGGTGTGGTCTTTAGTACAGATGGTGGATGGTTACTTTTGATGTTTACATAGATAGGTGTGTCATTAGGTTTCTTGTATGGTTTATATATGTGGTTGTTTAGGTCAAGTGTTATGTCTAAGTAGTTCACTACCTTTTTGTTTGCTTCAATGGTGATTTTTAAGTTGTGGTTTTGGAAGATTTTGCATAGTTCTTTTTTCTTGTTTTCGATGGATTTTGGATTGTTGGTTAGTGCAGCAAGGCCGTCGTCTCTGTATAGTCCAACCTGTTTTCCGAGTTGTTTCTTGATGTTGGATAGCATGAATAGTCCGACCAGTTCACATGTTTCTGCACCATCATATGATCCCATGGTTACGTCAAATGTTGAGTTTCTATTCGTTTTCTTGATCCAAGTTACAACTTTGCTGTACAGTAGCGTTTTCATGGTGTGGAGGATGATTTCCATTTCTGACCCTGTTATGTCTGTATGGTTATTAGCAAATTTCAGAGCTTTGGTGAGTAGTTCCTCATCTATGGATGGGTAGAAGTCTACTATGTCGAATGTAATGAATACTGTATTGCTTTGTTTGTTGAGATTTTTTAAACACACACACACACACACACACACACAACCACACACACACCACACACATATATATATATATTATTATATATATATATATATATATATATTATATTATATATATATATATATATAACAAACTATAAATTCCAAGATTAATACCGAAGCACCGTATCAGCAACTTACAGATATATATATATATACATATATATATATATATATATATATATATATATATTATATATATTATATTATATATATATTTATATATATATATATATATAATATATATATATATATTATTTATATATATTTATTTATATATATATATATATTATATATATATATATATATATATATATATATATATATATTATATATATATATATATATATACCAGTTCACCCTGGGGAGAGCGCTTTTGGCTTGAGGCAGGCTTGTGGGTTTTGACCTCTTCGTTTTAAAATCCTATTTTGAACTGGTATGTCGCTCCCTACATGGTTGAGCACTTTTTACGTCCTGAGTGGCTTTTTAACTCTGATTTTATTGATTTTATATATATATATATATATATATATATATATATATATATATATATATATATATATATTCAATTATAACACAAAACTTGCTCTTATGTCTTAGGCTGAAGAAATAGGGGGAGACAAGCATACATATCTGCAGTGGTAGTTAATTCTGCCTTACTAACAGTATGTGCTTGAGAGGGTGAATGGGGAATAATAAATGCTTCTCAAAATGAGCCTTCAGCAAGCTTACAGTCTCCAAGGGGAAGACAATCTCCAATGGGAAGGAAACTCACTAGCATCCTGGTCAGATACCGGTATTTCGAAACCTGACTGTTTCTCCTCAGTGACCACGGAAAGTGGTAACTTGAGTCCTCTGCCTTTTCATAAGAGCAAGTTTTGTTTTATAACTGAATATTTCTTGCAGTCACTGCAACACCAAGCTGCTCTGTAAGTTGCTGGAATGGTGCTTGGTTACTTATCCTTGGAATTTATTGGTCTATTATAATTTTGTCCCTTGCGGATTCATTCCAAGAACTGGCCCTCAGCACTTGTGTCTTGAGAGGTTATCTTTTTTATATTTTCTACTTTTCACAAGAAAATGTGGCTTGTTTTGCTCTTTCATGATTTTCTTTTGCTTCTTAGGATGTCACCTTTGGTTGGTATTTTGAAAACTCAACAAACATACAACGGTATTGCACATCAGCCTATTTCTGGGATAGCATTCTTCTTAAAACCGAAAAGGCAGGGGAGTCAAGTTACCACTTTCCGCAATCACTGAGGAGAAACAATCAGGTTTCGAAATACGTGTATCTGACCAGGAGTCATATGCTAGTGAGTTTCCTCC
>CM031624.1:59316637-59319137 GCA_018398815.1 Conus ventricosus | reverse complement strand
CATGTTGATAATGTAAATACCCCTCGATCAGCTGCTAACTGTACATGTTGATAATGTAAATACCCTCGATCAGCTGCTAACTGTACATGTTGATAATGTAAATACCCCTCGATCAGCTGCTAACTGTACATGTTGATAATGTAAATGCCCCTCGATCAGCTTGTAACTGTACATGTTGATAATGTAAATGCCCCTCGATCAGCCGCTAACTGGACATGTTGATAATGTAAATACCCCTCGATCAGCTTGTAACTGTACATGTTGATAATGTAAATACCCTCGATCAGCTGCTAACTGTACATGTTGATAATGTAAATACCCCTCGATCAGCTGATAACTATACATGCTGAAAATGTAAATGCCCCTCGATCAGCTTGTAACTGTACATGTTGATAATGTAAATACCCCTCGATCAGCTGCTAACTGTACATGTTGATAATGTAAATACCCCTCGATCAGCTGATAACTGTACATGTTGGTAATGGAAATACCCCTCGATCAGCCGCTAACTGTACATGTTGATAATGTAAATACCCCTCGATCAGCTGCTAACTGTACATTTTGATAATGTAAATACTCCTCGATCAGCTGCTAACTGTACATGTTGATAATGTAAACACTCCTCGATCAGCTGCTAACTGTACATGTTGATAATGTAAATACCCCTCGATTAGCTGCTAACTGTACATGTTGATAACAATCTAAATACTCTTCGATCAGCTGCTAACTGTACATGTTGATAAGAATGTAAATACGCATCGATCATCTGCTAACTGTACATGTTGATAACAATCTAAATACTCCTCGATCAGCTGCTAACTGTACATGTTAATGGCAATGTTAATACTCCTCGATCAGCTGCTAACTGTACATGTTGATAACAATGGAAATACTACTCGTTCAGCTGAAAACTGTGCATGTTGAATGTTGATAACAATGTAAATAATCCTCGATCAGCTGATAACTGTACATGTGGATGATAATGCAAATACTCCTCATTCAGCTGATAACTGTACATGTTGATGATAATGTAAATACTTCCTGATCAGCTGGTAACTGTACATGTTGATGATAATGTAAATACTCCTCATTCAGCTGATAACTGTACATGTTGATGATAATGTAAATACTTCCTGATCAGCTGAAAACTGTACATGTTGATAACAACGTAAATACCCCTCGATCAGCTGATAACTGTACATGCTGAGGACAATGTAAATACTCCCTGATCAGCTGAAAACTGTACATGCTGATAACAACATAAATACCCCTGATCAGCTGATAACTTTACATGTTGAGGACAATGTAAATACTCTTTGATCTTCTGATTAATACACATGTTGAGGACAATGTTAATTCACATTGATCAGCTGATAAATGTACAAATGAGGACAATGTAAATACTTATTGATCTGCCGGTCAATGTACATATTGGGGACAATGTAAAAACTCTGTAATCTTCTGATTAATGTACGTATTGAAGACATTGTAAACTCCCTTCATCTGCTAATAACTCTACATGCTGAGACAATGTAAATGCTCGTTGATCTGTTGATAACTATGTACGTTGAGGACTATGTAACTACTCCTTGATCTTCAGATAACAGTACGTGTTCAGACAATGTAAATACTCCCTGATCAGCTGATAACTATGTATGTTGAAGACAATAGGACGACTCTTTGATCTACTAACTGTACATGTTGACAATGTAAACACTCCCTGATCTACTGACTGTACACGTGGAGGACAATGTAAACACTCCCTGATCTACTAGCTATACATGTGGAAGACAATGTAAATACTCTCTGATCTACTAGCTGTACATGTTGAGGACAATGTAAACACTCCCTGATCTACTAGCTGTACGTGTTGAGGACAATGCAAATACTCTCTGACCTGCTGATATCTGTGCATGTTGATGACGTGATAAGACTTCCCATGATCTGGTGGAGGCGATGTGCATGCTGAAGACGTTATCTGTGTTCCTGACATGCTGGTAACATCACATGATGAGGACGTTGTCAGCATGGTTGCTCTGAACATGCCCGAGGGCATCGTGGCTATTCCAAGACCCACTGGCACTTTGTACGTGGTGAAAACACCATCGCTGTTCATTTCTCTGTCGGTAACTCTGTGCATTCTGAGAACGTTGTAGACATTCCAAGACCAACCGGTACTTTCCACGTGGTGAAAACACCATCACTATTCATTTGTCTGTTGGTGACTATGTACATTCTGAGAACACAGCAGATATTCCAGGCACTTTTGTACGTCGTGAAAACACCATCACTATTCATTTCTCTGTTGGTAACTATGTTCATTCTGAGAACGTTTTGATATTCCAACACCAACCGGTACTTTGTACGTGGTGAAAACACCAGCGCTATTCGTTTCTCAGTCATTAGCTCTGTACACTCTGAGAACACTGACAGCATTTCCTGACTATGGTACTCCTGACCATGTTGAGGGCTGTTGTGAACAGTCTTCTCGGGCAGCCAC
>CM031624.1:59309137-59311637 GCA_018398815.1 Conus ventricosus | reverse complement strand
CCAGGCCATTTGTCATCACAGTCTAACCACACAGCCAGGCCACCTTGTCATCACAGTCTAACCACACAGCCAGGCCACCTTGTCATCACAGTCTAACCACACAGCCAGGCCACCTCGTCATCACAGTCTAACCACACAGCCAGGCCATTTTGTCATCACAGTCTAACCACACAGCCAGGCCACCTTGTCATCACAGTCTAACCACACAGCCAGGCCATTTTGTCATCACAGTCTAACCACACAGCCAGGCCACCCTGTCATCACAGTCTAACCACACAGCCAGGCCATTTTGTCATCACAGTCTAACCACACAGCCAGGCCACCTTGTCATCACAGTCTAACCACACAGCCAGGCCATTTTGTCATCACAGTCTAACCACACAGCCAGGCCATCTCGTCATCACAGTCTAACCACACAGCCAGGCCATCTTGTCATCACAGTCTAACCACACAGCCAGGCCACTTTGTCATGACAGTCCAACCACACAGCCAGGCCATTTTGTCATCACAGTCTAACCACACAGCCAGGCCACCTCGTCATCACAGTCTAACCACACAGCCAGGCCACCTTGTCATCACAGTCTAACCACACAGCCAGGCCATTTTGTCATCACAGTCTAACCACACAGCCAGGCCGCCTTGTCATCACAGTCTAACCACACAGCCAGGCCATTTTGTCATCACAGTCTAACCACACAGCCAGGCCACCTTGTCATCACAGTCTAACCACACAGCCAGGCCATCTTGTCATCACAGTCTAACCACACAGCCAGGCCACTTTGTCATCACAGTCTAACCACACCGCCAGGCCATTTTGTCATCACAGTCTAACCACACAGCCAAACCACCTTGTCATCACAGTCTAACCACACAGCCAGGCCATTTTGTCATCAGTCTAACCACACAGCTAGGCCATTTTGTCATCACAGTCTACCTCACAGCCAGGCCACCTTGTCATCACAGTCTAATCACACAGCCAGGCCATTTTGTCATCACAGTTAACCACACAGCCAGGCCACCTTGTCATCACAGTCTAACCACACAGCCAGGCCACCTCGTCATCACAGTCTAACCACACAGCCAGGCCATTTTGTCATCACAGTCTAACCACACAGCCAGGCCACCTTGTCATCTCAGTCTAACCACACAGCCAGGCCATTTTGTCATCACAGTCTACCCACACAGCCAGGCCACCCTGTCATCACAGTCTAACCACACAGCCAGGCCATTTTGTCATCACAGTCTAACCACACAGCCAGGCCACTTTATCATCACAGTCTAACCACACAGCCAGGCCACCCTGTCATTACAGTCTAACCACACAGCCAGGCCATTTTGTCATCACAGTCTAACCACACAGCCAGGCCACCTTGTCATCACAGTCTAACCACACAGCCAGGCCACCTTGTCATCACAGTCTAACCACACAGCCAGGCCACCCTGTCATCACAGTCTAACCACACAGCCAGGCCATTTTGTCATCACAGTCTAACCACACAGCCGGGCCACCTTGTCATCACAGTCTAACCACACAGCCAGGCCATTTTGTCATCACAGTCTAACCACACAGCCAGGCCACCTGTCATCACAGTCTAACCACACAGCCAGGCCATTTTGTCATCACAGTCTAACCACACAGCCAGGCCACCTTGTCATCACAGTCTAACCACACAGCCAGGCCATTTTGTCATCACAGTCTAACCACACAGCCAGGCCACCTCGTCATCACAGTCTAACCACACAGCCAGGCCATCTTGTCATCACAGTCTAACCACACAGCCAGGCGACTTTGTCATCACAGTCTAACCACACAGCCAGGCCATTTTGTCATCACAGTCTAACCACACAGCCAGGCCACCTCGTCATCACAGTCTAACCACACAGCCAGGCCACCTTGTCATCACAGTCTAACCACACAGCCAGGCCATTTTGTCATCACAGTCTAACCACACAGCCAGGCCGCCTTGTCATCACAGTCTAACCACACAGCCAGGCCATTTTGTCATCACAGTCTAACCACACAGCCAGGCCACCTTGTCATCACAGTCTAACCACACAGCCAGGCCATCTTGTCATCACAGTCTAACCACACAGCCAGGCCACTTTGTCATCACAGTCTAACCACACAGCCAGGCCATTTTGTCATCACAGTCTAACCACACAGCCAAACCACCTTGTCATCACAGTCTAACCACACAGCCAGGCCATTTTGTCATCAGTCTAACCACACAGCCAGGCCATTTTGTCATCACAGTCTACCACACAGCCAGGCCACCTTGTCATCACAATCTAACCACACAGCCAGGCCATTTTGTCATCACAGTCTAACCACACAGCCAGGCCACCTTGTCATCACAGTCTAACCACACAGCCAGGCCACCTCGTCATCACAGTCTAACCACACAGCCAGGCCATTTTGTCATCACAGTCTAACCCACAGCCAGGCCACCTTGTCATCACAGTCTAACCACACAGCCAGGCCATTTTGTCATCACAGTCT
>CM031624.1:59281637-59304137 GCA_018398815.1 Conus ventricosus | reverse complement strand
GGGCTCTGTTTACATCACACAACCAACAGGCCTGCATTGGCGTCTGTCCTCACACACCACCACAGCCTTCATTGGGCCTCTGTCACATCACACACCCAACGACCTTCATTGGGCTTCTGTTCACATCAACACCACACCAAAACAGGCCTTCTCGGGCACTGGTCACATCACACACCACAACAGGCCTTCATTGGGCTCTGTCACAACACACACCCCCACATGCATTCATGCTCTGTCACATCACACACCACAACAGTCCCCTTCAATTGGGGATCTGTCACATCCCACCACACAAAACCAACAGGGCCCTCATTGGGCTCTGTCACATCACACAACACAACAAAGGCCTTCAATGTGCTCTGTCACATCACACACCACATACACGCCTTCATTGGCTCTGTCACATCAAACACCACAACAGGCCTTCAATGGGATCTTCACATCACACAGCACATCACAAAAGGCCTTCATTGGGGCTCTGTCCCACATCACACAACCACAACACAACATGCCTTCATTGGGCTCTGTCACACATCACACACCACAACATCCTTCATGGCTCTTCACATCACACACCAAACAGTGGCCTTCATTGGGCACTGTCACATCACACACCACAACACAACAGCCCTTCTTGGGCTCAGTCACGAATCACACCACACCACAGGCCCTTCATTGGCTCTGTCACACCACACAACCACAACAGGCCTTCATTGCGCCTGTCCCAATCACACACCACAACCACAACAGGCCCTCATTGGGCTCTGTCCACATCACACAACACAACAGCCGCTTCATTAAGCTCTTGTCACATCACAACCACACAACAGGCCTTCATTGTGCTCTGTCGCATCACAACACCACAACAGGCCTTCATGGGCTCGTCACATCAAACACCACAACAGCCCTTCATTGGTCTTGTCACATCCCCAGAACACAACAGGCTTTTCAATTTGAGGCGCTGTCCACATCACACAGTACAACCGGCCTTCATTGGGTCTGTCACATCACACAATACAACAGGCTTCGTTGGGTCTCAGTCACTTCACACACCACAACAGCATCGAACCTTCATGGGCTCAGTCACATCACACACCACACACAACAAGCCTTCATTGGGCTCTGTCACATCACTCCAAACACAACACAACAGGCCTTCCAATTGGGCTCTGTCCAACATCACACACCAAACAGGCCCTTCAATGGCTCTGTCACATCACGAAGCACACACAATAAAATACAGAACAGGCCTTTCATTGGGCTCTGTCACATCACAACACCACAACAGCCTTCATTGGGCTCGTCACATCACACAACACAACAGGCCTTCATTGTGCTCTGTCACATCACACACCACAACAGGCCTTCAATGGGCTCTGTCACATCACACCACAACAACACAACATGCCCTCATTGGCTCTGACACATCACCATCACCACATCCTTCATTGGGCTCTGTCAGCATCACAACAGACCACAACAGGAGGCTTTCATTTGGCTCGTGTCACATCACACACCACACGGCCTGCATTGGCTCTGTCACTCACACAACACAACACAACAGCCTTCATTGGCTCTGTCACATCACACATACACACCAAACATGCCTTCATTGGGGCTCAGTCACATCACACATAACACAACTCCACAGGCTTTCATTGGGATCTGTCAAATCACACAACACAACCACAACAGGCCCGCACTGGCTCAGTCACATCACACAAAACAAGCCTTGCGTTGGGCCTGTCACATCACAACCACACCGCACCACAGCCTTCATATGGGCTTCTGTCACAACACTCCCACAACACAACAGGCCTTCATTTGGATGCTGCCACATCACACAACACAGGAGCCTTCATTGGGCTCTGGTCACTTCACACAACCACAAGCAGGCCTTCATTGGTCACTGTCACATCACACAACACAGCATGCCTTCATTGGGCCTCTGTCACATCACCAACACAACATGGCTTCATTGGGATCATGACACATCACACACCACAACCGTCCTCATTGGGTCTGTCACAATCACACACCACAACATGTCGGTTCATTGGGCACTGTCCCATCACACACCACAACAGGCCTTCATTGGGCTCTGTCACATCAGTCACCACAACACAACAGCCTGCTTTGGGCTTCTGTCACATCACATAACCAACAGCCTGCATGGGCTCTGTCACATCACATGAGCACAACAGCCTGCATTGGGCTCTGTCACATCACACAACCCAACAGCCAGCATATGGGGCACTGACACATCACATGAACACACACCTGCATTGGGGCTCTGTCTCATCACCATGAACACAACAGAGAGCATTGGGCGCTGTCAACATCACACAACACAACAGCCGCATAGGGCTCTGTCACATCACCTTAACACAACAGCCTGCAATGGGCTCTGTCACATCACACAACACAACATGAGCCTGCAATGGGCTCTGTCACATCCACACAACAAACAGCCTCATTGGGAACTGTAACATCACACAACACCACAACAGGCCTTCATTATGCGTGTCACATCACACACCAAAAACACAACTGCCATCACTGGGCTCTGTCACCTCACACACACAAACACAACAGGCCTTCAACTGGGCTCTTTCAGCAACACACACCACCACAGCACAACAGGCCTTCATTGGGAACTGTCACATCACACACCACAACGCACAAAAGGCATGCGTTGGGCTCTGTCACAGTCACACACCACACAGGCCTTCATTGGCTATGTCCACATCACACAACATAACAAGCCTTCATTGGGCTCTGTCACATCACACACCACAACAGGCCTTCACAGGGCCTCTGTCACATCACACACCACAACAGGTCGTTCATTGGTCTTTGTCACATTCACACACCACATACACAACAGGCCTTCATTGGGCTCTGTCACATCCCAACAACACAACAGCTTTCATTGGGCTCATGTCACATCCACACTTTACAGAGGCCTGCGTTGGGCTCTGTAACATCTACAACAACCACAACACAACCAGGCCTTCATTGGGCACTGTCACATCACGAACACCACAACAGTGCCTTCATTGGGCTCGTCACAATTCACCCACCACAACAGGCCTTCATGGGCTCTGTCAACATCACACACCACACCACAACAGGCCGTTCCATTGGGCTCTGTCACATCACACACCACACCAGGACTTCATTGGCCTCTGTCCACATCACAACACACAACACAACAGGACTTCATTGGGCTCTGTCACATCACACACCACAACAGGCTTCATTGGGCTCTGACCCCCCCGTCACATCACACACCACAACACAACAGCCTTCCAATGGGCACTGTCACATCATCACACCACAACAGGCTTTCATTGGGCTCTGTCACATCACACAGAGCCACAACGCCTTCATTGGGCTCTGTCACATCCACACTCACAGCAACAGTCCATTTCAATGGGCTTCATGTCACATCACACATTACAACAGGCCTTCATGGCCTCTGTCACAAGCACAACACCACACCACAACATGCCTTCAATGGGCTCTGTCACATCACACATTACAACAGCCTTCATTGGGCTCTGTCACATCACACAATACAACAGGACCTTCAATTTGTGGCTCTGTCATCATCACACACCACACCACAATACAGGCCTTCATTATGGGCTGAGTCACACCACACACCACAACAGTCCTTCAAAGTGGCTCTGTCACAAACAAACAGAACAGGCCTGCATTGGGCTCTGTTCACGACACCACACCACAACACAAACAGTCCTTCCATTGCTCTGTCACATCACACACCACACCGCCTTTCATTGGGCTCTGTCACATCACACAACACAACACAACAGCCCTGCAATAGCTCTGACAGAACACAACACAACACACCCAGCAAAAGGCTCTGACACACCCACAACACACCAGCCCTGCAATAGCTCTGTCCCACCACACACAACAGCCCGGCAGGTGCGGGCATGTCACACGACAACACAACAGCCCGCAATAGGCTCTGTCACAAGCACCACAACACAACATCACTGCAATATGCTCTGTCTCACCACAACACAACAGCCCCTTGCAATAGGCTTCTGTCACACCACAACACAACAGCCCTGCAGCGGGCTCTGTCACACGACAACAACAGCCTCAGCAATAGGCTCTGATCACATCACCCACACCACAGCCCTGCAGCGGGCTCAGTCACACCACAACACAACATGCCTTCACTGAGGCTCTGTCACATCACTCACCACAACACAACAGCCTGGCATTGGGATCTGTCACATCACCCATACCACAACAGGCCTTCACTGGTTCTGTCATAACACACAACCACAACACAACAGGCCTCATTAGGCTCTGTCACATCTCAGCGATCACACTTCAACATGGCTGCGTTGGCTCTGTCACATCACACACCACACTCAGCCCTTCATTGTGCTCTGTCCACACACAACACAACAGGGGCCTGCATTGGCCTTCACATCACACCACAAAACAGCCACAACAGGCCGTTCATTGGGCTCTGTTCACAAATCACCCCTACAACATGCTTCAATTGGGCTCTGTCACATCACACAACAGAACAGAGACCGGCCTTCATTGGGCTCAGTCACATCACACGACACACCATGCCCTTCCATATGGCTCTGGGTCACATCACACACGAACAACAGCCTTCATTGGGCTCTGTCACATCACAACACAAAACAACAGGCTTCAATGGGCTCTGTCGCATTCACACACCACAACAGGCCTTCATTGTCTCAGTCAACATCACATCAACACAACAGGCCTTCATTGGGGGCTCTGTCACATCACGTCACACACACCACACAGCCTTCAATTGGGCCCTCTGTCCACATCACACACCACAACAGACCTCAATGGTATCTGTCAATAATCACACCACAAAAACGACCACAACAGGGCCCTTCATTTGGGACTCTGTCACATCACACACCAAAACAGGCCTTCATTGGGCTCTGTGTCACATCACACACCACAAACAGGACTTCATTGGTCTCTGTCACATCACCACACCACAACAGTCCTTCATTGGGGATCAGTCACATCACCCACACAGAAACAACAGCCTTCATTGGCTCTGTCACATCATCACAACACAACAGGCCTTCATTGGGCTCAGTCACATCACACACCACAACATGGCCTTCATTGGCTCTGACAACATCACCACCAAACCGGCCTTCAGTGGGATCTTCACATCACACAGCACAACACAACAGCCATCAAATGGGCTCTGTATTGGGGGACATCACAACACCACAACACAACATGCCTTCATTGTGCTCTGTCACAATCACACACCACAACAGGCCCTCCATGGCCTCTGTCACATCACACAGCCAGAAACAGGCCTTCATGGGCACTGTCCACATCACACACCACAACACAACATCCCTTCATTGGCACTTGTCACATCACAGCCTGACACAACAGTTCCTTCATTGGGCTCTGTCACATCACACACCTATCAAACAGGCCTTCATTGCGCTCTGTCCATCAACACCACACCACAACAGGCCCCATTGGGCTCTGACACTATCACACAACAACAACAGGCCATCATTGGCTCTTTCACATCACACCACACAACAGGGCATTTCATTGGGCTCTGTCGCATCACACAACCACAACATGCCTTCATTGGGCTCTGTCACAGTCACACACCACAACAGGCCTTCATTGGGCTTTCTGTCACATCACAGAAACAACAGTCGTTCATTGGGCTCGTCACAGCACACATTACAACAGGCCTTCATTGGTGTCTGTCACATCACTCATTACAACAGGCCTGCGTTGGGCTCTGAGTCACATCACACACCACATCCACACCATGAGGCCCTCATTGGGTCTCTGGACAACATCACACAACACAACAGGCCTTCATTGGCAGCTGTCACATCCACACCACAACAGGCCTTCATTGGGCTCGTGTCACATCACAGACCACAACAAGAAGGCTTTCCTTGGCCTTTCTGTCACATTACACATTACAACAAGGCCTTCATTGGGCTCTGTCACCTCACTCATTCCAACAGTCCTGCGTTGGGCGTCGGCCACATCACCCACCAACAACACAAAACAGGCCTTCTTTTGCTCGTGGTCCACTACACACCACAACACAACATGCCTTCAATGGCTCTGTCACATCACAACAACACAACACAAAACATGCCTTCATTGGGCACTGACACATCACACCAACCACAACAGGCTAGCGAAAGGGCTCTGTCACATTCACACACGCGATAGACACAATCAGGCCTTCATTGGTCTCTGTCAACATCAGCATCACACACCAACAACATTCCTTCATTGGCTCCTGTCAATCACACAACGACAACAGGGCCTTCATTGTGCTCTGACACATCACACAGCCACAACAGGCCTTCATTCGCTCGACACATCGAGCTACACCACAACACAACAGGCCTTCATTGGCTTCTGTCCACGACATACACCCACAGTCTTCATTTGGGCTCTGGTCACATCACACACCACAACAGCCTTCATTGGGCTCTGACCACATCACACACACAACGGGCCTCATTGGGCTCTGTCACATCCCACAACACAACACAACAGCCTTCATTGGGCTCTGTCACATCACACACCACAACACCTTCAATGGGCTCTGTCACATCACACAACACAAACCTCCACAGGGCCTTCAATTGGCTCTGTCACATCACACAACACAACACAACAGGGCCCGGCACTGGCCAGTCATCACACAACAAAACAAGCCTGCGTTGGCTCTCACATCACACACCACAACCACAACAGGCCTTCATTGTGGCTCTGATCACATAACACACCACACCACAACAGGCCTTCCTTGGCTCTGTCACATCAACACACCACAGGCCTTCATTTGGCTCAGACACACACTCACCCGCAGCGATGCCATCATTGGCTCTGTCACATCACACACAACACAACAGGCCTTCATTGTCTCGCACATCACACACACAACAGGTCTTTCATTGGAACTGTCACATCACCACACCCCAACCGGACTTCATTTAGTCACTGTCACATCAACAACACCACAACAGGCGTTCACGATTGGGCTTCTGTCACTCAACACACCACATACAGGCTTCATTGGGCTCTGTCACATCAGTCACACACAACACAACACCTTCATTGGGCTCTGTCCAATCACAACAACACAACAGCCTGCATTGGCTCTTGTCAAGCAATCAACATGAACACAACAGCCTCATTGGGCTCTGACACATCATCACACAACACAACAGCCCTGCATTGGTCTTCTGTCACGATCACATGAACCACAACAGCCTTCATTGGGCTCTGTCACACACAAGAACACAATATTGTGGCAATGGGCCTGACAAATCACACAACACAACAGCCTGCATTGGGCTCTGTCACAGTACATGAACACAACAGCCTGCATTGGGCTTCTGTCACATCACACAACACACCAACAGCATTGGGCTATGTCACCTCACACACACAACAGCCTGCAATAGGATCTGCAACATCACACAACCACAACAGGCCTTCATAGGGCTCTGACACATCACAGAACACAACAGGCTTTCATTGGGCTCTCATCACATCACACATTACAACGGAGGCCTTCATTGTGGCTCTGTCACATCACACATTACAACAGCCTTCGTTGGGTACTCTGCACATCACACACCACAACACGAACAGGCCTTCATTGGGCTCTATCCACATCTCACACCACAACAGGCCTTCAATGGGCTCTGTCACATCACACACCACAAACAGTCCTTCATTGTCTCTGTCCACATCACAGCACCACAACACTACAGGCCTTCATTGTGCTTTGAGTCACATCAAAAAAACCACCACACAACAGGCCTTCATTGGGCTCTGTCACATCACACACCACAACAGGGCCTTCATTGCTGCTCTGTCACATCACAACACGCACACCACAGACAGGCCTCATTGGGCTCTGTCAAAATCACACAACCCATCAGGCCTTCATATGGGCTCTGTCACAACACACACACAACCGGCTTCATTTGGGCTTTCTGTCACAACACTCACCACAACAGGCTTCATTGGGCTCTGTAACATCACAGAACACAACGGCTTTCATTGGCGCTGTCACATTACACAATAACAAAGAGGCCGTTCATTGGGCTCTGTCACATCACATCAAACATTACAACAGGCCTGTCGTTTGGGCTCTGTCACATCACACCGCACAACACAACAGGCCTTCATTGAGCTCTGTCACATATCACCCACAACAACAGTCCTTTCAATGGGCCTGTCACAACGACACACCACAACAAAACTAAGGCCTATCAAAGCGGCACTGTCACATCACACATGACCACAACAAGGCCATACATGGTCTCTGTCACATACACACCACACAAACAGGCCATCATTGTGCTCCGTCACATATCACACACCAGTATCAGCCCATCATTGGGCTTCAGTCACATCACACACCAGCCACACAACAGGCCTTCAATTGGGCTCTGTCACATTACACACCCACAGGCCTATCATTGGGCTCAGTCCCACATCAACACAACCACACACAACAGGCCATCATTGTGCACTGTATACATCACAACACCACAACGTACGGGCCTTCATTGGGCTCTGTTCACATCACACAACACAACACAACAGGCCTTCATTGGCTCTGTCCACATACAAACACCTCAACAGGCCTTCAATTGGGCTCTGACACAATCACACAACACAACTCCACAGGCCCCCCCCCCCCCTCATTGTGCTCTGTCACATCACAGCAACATAACACAACAGGTAGCCCGCACTGGGCTCATTTCACATCACATTTTTTACACAAAACAAGCCTGCGTTGGGCTCTGTCACATCACACACCACCCCACAACAGGCCTTCCATTGGGCTCTGGTCACATCCACAACCGAAACAGGCCATCATTGGGCTCAGACACATCCACAAGGTTTGCTCACAACGAGGCCCTTCATTGGGCTCTGTCACATCACTACCACAACAGGCCTTCAATGGCTTCCTGTCCGCATCACACACGCACAACAGGCCTTCATTGGGCTCTGTCTGTCACATCACACAACACCACCAAACAGGCCTGCATTGTGGCCTCTGAGTCACATCACCATAAGACTCACAACATGCCTTCTTTGGGCTTCTGTCACATCACACACCACAACAGACCTTCATTGGGATCTGTCACATCACACACCACACACAACAGGCCTTCATTGTGGCACTGTTCACACACACACCACAACAGGCTTTCCATTGGCTCAGTCACAACACACACCAACAACAGGCCTTATTGGGCTCTGATCCCACACACACCAAATCATCCCCTTCATTAAAATCTTTCACATACGACGACACCACAACCGGCCATCATGCATGTAATCTGTCACATTACCCACCACAACACAACAGGGCCTTCATTGGCTCTGTACACATCACACACCACAGCACAGACAATGGCCTTCATTGGGCTCTGTCAATCACACAGACCACAACAGGCCTTCAATGGGGCCTGTCACAATCACACAAACAACGGCGCTTCATAGGTGCGATCTGTCACATCACACAACACAACGAGGGCTTCATTGGGATCGTGTCACATCACACACCACAACCGGGCCTTCATTATGGCTCTGTCACATCACACACGCCACAACAGGCGATCATTGGCACTAGTCACATCCACACACCACAACAGTCGCTTCATTGGGCATCTGTCCCAACATCAGTCACCAAACACAACTGCCTCATAGGGCTCGTCACGATCCAAAACACAACAGCCGCATTGGGGCTCGTCCACATCACATGAACCCAAGCAGCCTGCATTGGGCTCTGTACACATCACACAACACAACAGCCCTGCATTGGGCTCTTCACATCACATGAACACAACAGCCTGCTTGGATAGCACTGTCACATCACATGAACACAACATTGTGCAATGGGCTCTTTCAAATCCACCAACACCACAGCCTGCTTGGGCTCTGTCACATCACATGAACAGTACAACGAGCCTCATTGGGCCTCAGTCACATCCACACAACACAACAACCTGCATTGGCCTCTGTCACATCACACAAACACAACAGCCTGCAGTTGATCTGCAACATCACACCCCACCACAGGCCTTCAATGGGCTCTGTCCACATCACAGAACACACGAGCTTCATTGGGCCTGTCACATCACAAAATACAACAGCCTTCATTGGGCTCTGTCCACATCACACATTTTACAACAGTCCTTCGTTGGGCTCGTATTCACATCACACCACCACCACACAACAGCCTTCATTGGCTGCTTTGCCCATCAACAACACCACAACAGGCCTTCAATGGGCCTCTGTCACAACACACACCACAACAGCCTTTTCATAGCTCTGTCACATCACACACCACAACACAACATGCTTGCATTTGGCCTTTGTTCACATCACACCACACAACAGCCTTCATATGGGCTCTGTCACATCACACACCACAACAGGCCTTCATTGCGCTCTGTCACATCACACACCACACCACAACAGGCCCTCATTGGGGCACTGTCACAATCAACAACACAACAGCCTTCATTGGCTCTGTCACATCACACCACACAACAGGCGGTTCATTGGGCTCAGTCACATCACACACCACAAACAGGCCTTCAATATGGGCTCTGTAACATCACAGAGAAACACACAGCATTCATTGGGCTTGTGCACATTTACACATTACTCAGGCCTTCATTGGCACTGTCACATCACACAGTTGACCACATGCCTGCGTTGGGCTCATGTCACATCACACACCCACACGACAGACAGGCCATCATTGGGCTCTGTCACATACACACACCACAACAGGCCTTCAATGGGCCTCTTGTCACATCACACACCACAACACAACATGCCTTCATTGGGCTCTGTCACATCACACACCAGCACACATTCCTTCCATGGCTCTGTCTCATCACACAACACAACAGGCTTCATTGTCTCTGTTCACATCACACACCAGTACAGGCCTTCATTGGCTCAATCACATCACACACCACAACACAACAGGCCTTCATTGGCTTCTGTCACATTACCCACGCACAGGCCTCATTGGGCTACTCTCACATCACAGCACGCACAACAGGGAGGCCCTTCATTGGGCTCTGTTACAGTCACGACCACCACAACGGCCTATCATTGGGCCCCCCTATCACATCACACAACACAACACAACAGGCCGAATCATTGGGGCTCTGTCACATCCACTCCACAACAGGCCTTCATTGGGCTCTGTCACATCACACAACACAACCCTTTCCACAGTCCTTTCAATGGGCGTCTGTCACATCACACAACACAACACAACAGGCCCGCACTGGGCTCAGTCACATCAACCAAAACAAGCCTGCTTGTGGCTCTGACACATCACAACACCACACCACAAACAGTCCTTACCTTGGGCTCTGTCACATCACACAGACGCGCACAGGCCTTCATGGGACCTGACCACCTCACACACCACAACAGGCCTTTCATTGGGCTCTGTCACTTCTCACACCACAACACCCTTCATGGGCTTCTGTCGCATCACAACACCACAACAGCCTTCATGGGCTTCTGTCACCTCACGACAACACAACAGGCCATGCATTGGGCTCTGTCACATCACACACCACAACCAGCCTACATTGGGCCTCGGTCACATCACACACCACAACAACCTACATGTGGATCTGTCACAACACCACCACCCCACACAGGCCTTCATTGGGCTCTGTCACATCACACCCACAACAGGCTTTCATTGGCTCTGTCACATCACACACCACAACAGCCTTCATGGTCTCTTTCACAGACACACCACAACAGCGGCCTTCATTAAAATCTGTACGTCACACCCAACCACAACAGGCCTTTCATTTGTAATCTGTCACATTACACAACCAACAACACAACAGGGCCTTCATTGGGCTCTGTCAGCATCACACACACAGCACAACAGGCCATCAGTTGGCTCTGTCACATCACACACCACAACGGCTTCAATGGGCTCTGTCAAAACAGAGAAAAACCAGAAACACACAGCAGGACAACAAACAATGAAGAGACACCACACACTACAAGCCCGAAAACATAACACAACCCCAACACACTGCCCACAACAAACCCCCGGGAACGGTCAAAAAGAATCACTACACCAGCACATGCCTTCAATGGGCTCTGTCACATCACACACCCCAACCACAACAGCCCTATCATAGGGCCTCAGTCCACATCACACAACACAACAGGCCTTCATTGGGCTCAGACCCAACACACACAACAACAGTCCATACAATGCGCACTGGGTTCCCACATCACACACCACCCCACAACAGACCTCAATGGCTCTTGTACAAAGTCACACAACACAACAGGCCTTCATTGGGCACTGTCACATCACACCACACAACAGGCCTGCGTTGGGCTCTGTCACATCACACACCACAACAGCAACAGGCCTTCCATTGTGTCTCTTTCACAGTCACACACCACAACACAGGCAACATGGCCCTTCATTGGGCACTGTCACATCACACAACACCACACAACAAGCCTTCCTTGGGTCTCTGTCACATCACACACCACAACAGTCCTTCAATGGCTCTGAACATCACACATCCCACAACACAACGGTGGGGGCCTTTCATTGGGCTCGTGTCACATCACACACCACTACAGCCTACATGTGCTCTGTCACAATCACCCACCACAAGCAAGCCCTTCCATTGGCTCATTCACATCACTACACCACAACACAACAAGGCCTTCTCACTGGGCTCTGTCACATCACACACCACACAACAGTCTTCATTGGCGCTCTGTCACATCACACACAACAACATGCCTCATTGCGCTCTGTCACATCACACACCACACCACAAGACCAGGCCATCAAATTGGGCTCTGTCACACATACAACACAACAGGCTTCAATGGTCTCTGTCACATCACACCACAACCACAGGCCTACATTGGGCTCTGTCACATCACACACCACAACAGTCCTTCATTGGGCGCTGTCAACATCACAGAACACAACAGGCTTTCCATTGGTCTCTGTCACATCCACATAAACAACAGGCCTTCATAGGGCTTCTGGTCACATCACACCATTACAACAGGCCTGCGTTGGGCACTGTCACATCACGCACCCACAACTCGAACAGCCTTCAATGGCTCTGTCCACATCACACACCACAACACAACATGCTTTCATTTGGCTCAGATCACATCACACAACACAACACAACAGTCCCTTCATTGCTCTGTCACATCACACACCACAACTCGGCCTTCAATTGGGCTCTGTCACATCTCAACCACCACAACACAACAGCTTTCATTGGTGACTGTCACATCACACACCACAACAGGCCATCATTGGCTTCTGTCACATCACAACAACACAACAGGCCTTCATTGTGCTCTGTCACATCACACACCAGTACAGGCCTACATTTGGCTCAGTCAAATCACACGACGCACAACACAACAGGCCTTCATTGGTCTCTGTCTCAACACATTTCACCACAGGCCTTCATTGGCTCTGAGTCACATCACAACATCTCGACAACAGGCCTTCATTGGGCTCTGTTACATCACACACCACAACGGGCCTGTCATTGGGCTCTGTCCACATACACACAACACAACACAACAGGCCTTCATTGGGCTCTGTCACTTCACACACCACACCAGGGCCTCCATTGGGGCTCTAGTCACATCACACAACACAACTCACAAGGCTCTCATTGGGCTCTGTCACATCACACAACACACCCAACAGGCCCCACTGGGCCTCAGTCACATCACACAAAACAAGCTCTTTGGGCTCTGTCCACATCACACACCACACCACACAGGGGCCTTCATTTGGCTGGCTGTCACATCATCACAACACAAGACAAACATCCTTCATGAGGGCTCTTGACACATCACACCCCCACAACAGGCCATCATTGGGGCTCTTCACATCACAGCCACAACAGCCTTTCAAGGGGCTCTGTCCGCATCACAGACACCCCAACAGGCCCTTCATTGGTCTCTGTCACATCACATCAACACAACAGTCCCCCCCTGCATTGGTCTCTGTCACATCACACACCACAACAGGCCTTCATTGGGCCTCAGTCTTACATCACACAGCCACAACAGGCCTTCATTGGGATCTGTCACATCACAACCACACCACAACAGGCCTACATTGGGCTCTGTCAGATCACACACATAACAGCTTACAATGGGCTTCTGTCACACCACATCACACAACCACAACAGGCTTCAGTGGCTCTTCACATCACACACACACAACAGGCCATCAATGGATCTGACACATCCACACACCACAACAGCCTTCCATTGGTATCTGTCACAATTACACACCACAACTCAACAGGCTTCATTGGGCACTGGTCAACATCACACACACAGCACAACAGGCCTTCATTTGGATCTGTCACATCACACATCACAACATGCCCTTCAATGGGCCTACTGTCACATCACATCACCATGAACATGCCTTCATTGGGCGCTGTCACATCACACATCCACAACACAACAGCCCCTTCATTGGGCTTGTCACATCACCTTTCATCACAACACCACACAACAGTCCTTCATTGGGCTCTGTCACATCACACACAGACAACGAGGCCTCCTTGCGCTCTGTCACATCACATACACCACACCACCAACAGGCCCTCATTGTGGTCTCTGTCACATCACACCTACACAACAGGCCTTCATTGGGCTCAGTCACGATCACACCACACAACAGTCCAGCGTTTTGTGCTGCAGTCACACAAACAGTGCCACAACACAACAGGCCTTCATTTGTCCTGTCACATCACACCCCACAACCCAACATGCCTATCTATTGGGCTCATGTCACATCCACAACACAACACACAGTCCTTCATTGGGCCTTTCACATCACAACAACCACAACAGGCGCTTCAATGGCTCTGGTCCACATCACACACCACAACACAACAGGCCTTCATTGGCTGCTGGTCACATCACAACACCACAACAGTCCTTCATTGTTCCTGTCACAACACACACCACGAACAAGCCTTCATGGTCGTCTGTCGACATCACACACCACAACACAACAGGGCCTTCAGGTCATTGGGCTCCGTCACATTCACCCCCACACAACAGCACAGGCCTTCATTGGGCTCTGCACATCACACACCACAACAGGCCTTCATTGCGCTCTGTCACATCACACACCACACCACAACAGGCGCCCTCATGGGCTCGTCAAGCAGTCATATCCACACAACAGGCCTTCATTAGGGCGCTGTCACATCACGCACCACAACAGCCATCCATTGGCTCTTCACATCCACAGAACACAACATGCTTTTCATTGGCTCTGTCCCACATCACACATTACAACAGACCTACAATGGGCTCTGTCACCATCAACACATAAACAACAGGACCTGCTGGGCTCTGTCACATCACCCACCACAACACAACAGGCCTCATTGTGCTCTGTCACATCACACATTCCACAACAGGCCTTCAATGGGCTCTGACAGAGTGGAGCATCCACACAACCACAACAGCCATTCAATGGGCTCTGACATATCACACACCACGAACACAACAGGCCCATCATTGGGCCTTTTGTCACATCACACCATCACGAACAAAGCCTTACATTGGCTCTGTCACAATCGACACAGCCACAACAGGCCTTCATTGCGCTCTGTCACATCACACACACACACCACAACAGTGGCCCTCATTTGGGCTCTGTCACATCAACAACACAACGAACATGCCTCATTGGGCTGTCGTGTCCACATCACACCACACAACAGGCCTTCAATGGGCTTCTTGTCACATCACACATACCACAACACTGCCTTCATTGGGCTCTGTCACATCACAGAACACAAAATGCTTTCATTGGGCTTCTGTCACATTACACATAACAACAGGCCACTTCTATGGTCTCGAGTCACATCACACATTAACAACAGGCCCTTCGTTGGGCTCTGTCAAATCACACACCACAACACAACCAAGCCTTCATTGGGCTCTGTCGACATCAACACACCACACCAGGCCTTCAATTGGGCTCTGTCACATCACACACCACAACACAACAGGCCTCGCGTAGGCTCAGTCACATCACACATCACCAAACAGCCCTTCATTGAGGCACTGTCCACATCACACACCACAAACAGCCTTCATTGGGCTCTGTCACAACACACACCACAACACAACAGTCCTTCATTGGGTCATGTCACATCACACACCACAGGCCTTCATTGTGCTCTGTCACAATCACACTACACAACAGGCCTTCATTGGTCTCTGTAACAACACACAACAACAGGCCTTCATGGGCTCTGTCACAAACACCATTACAGACAGGCCTTCATTGGGCTCTGTTCACATCACAACACCACACACACCGATCCATGCCTTCATTGGCTCTGACAACAACCACACAGCCACAACACAACAGGCCTTCAATGGGCTTCTGATCACATCACCCACGTCACACCACAGCAGCTTCAATGGCTCAGACACCATCACACAACACAACAGGCCTACATTGGGCTCTGACACATCACACCACAACACAGGCCTTCATTGGGCTCTGTCACATCACACACCACCTGGGTCACAACAGTCTTCTTTGGGCTCTGTCACATCACAACACAACATGCCTTCCCCCATTTGGGCTCTGTCACATCACAACAGCACAACAAAACAGGAAATGCCAACATTGTGCTCTGTCACATCACATCAACACAACAGGTCTCTTCCTTGGGCTCTTTCACAACACACTCCACAACACAACAGGCCTTCAATGGTCTTCTGTCCCTATCACACACCGACAGAACAGGCCTCAATGGGCCTTCTGTCACATCACAACACATCAGGCCTTCATTGGGCTGTGTCACAACACACAACACAACATCCGCGTTTGGGCTCTATCACATCGCAAACAACAGGCCTGCATTGCACTGTCACTTACACACAACACAGACAGGCCTTCGTTGGGTTTTGACAAACATCACAGACCACACAACAAAACAGGCCATCATTGGGCTCTGTCACATCAACACAAAAAAACATACACCACACAACAAAACAGGCCTTCATTGGGCTCTGTCACATCACACAAAAAAACAGACTTTCATTGGTTCTGTGACATCACACACCACAACACACCATGGTTCATTGGGATGGCTCTGTCACATCACACATCCAAAACAGCCTTCAATTGTGCTCTGTCACATCACACATTACAACAGTCCTTTCATTGGCTCTGTCACATCACACACCACACCAGGCGCTTCCATTGGGCTCTGTCACATCACAACAATCCACACCCCACAGGCTCTTCATTGGAGCTCTGTCACATCACACAACCACAACACAACAGGCCTTAAATGTGAGCTCTGACCACATCACACAGCGCACCATGACTCATGGGCTCTTCACATCACAACACATCAGGCCTTCATTTGGCTGTGTACACATCACACACACAACATGCCCTGCGTTTTTGGGCCTCTATCACATCGCAATACATCAGGCCCTTCATTGGGCTCGTCACATTACACCACAACACCTCAGGCCTTCGTGGGTTTTGTCACATCACACACCACAATCAAGAACACAACTGGCCTTCATTGGGGCTCTGTGTCACATCACACAAAAAAAACAGACACCACACAACAACACAGGCCTCATTGGGCTCTGTCATTATAACACAAAAAAACAGACTTTTAATTGGGTTCTGTCACATCACACACCACAACCCCACCATGCCTTCAATTGGCTCGGTCACATCACACACCCCCACAGGCCTTCATTGTGTCTGTCACATCACACACCACAACATGCCTTCATGTGCACAGTCACAGATCACTACTCCACAACCCAACATCCTTCACTGGGCTCTTGTCACATCACAGCCACACAACAGCCTTCAAAGGGTCCTGTCAATCACCACACAACAACAGGCCTTCATTGGCGCTCAGTCACATCACACACCACACTCACAACAGCCTTCATTGGGCTCTGTCACATCATACAACACCAACAAGCCTTCGATTGGGCTCTTTCACATCACACCACACAACAGTCCTTCATGTGGACTGTCACATCACACCACCGACAACAGGCCTTCATTGGGCCTGTCAACATCACAGAACACACCAGGCATTCATTGTGGCTCTGTCGCATCACACATTACAACAGGCCTTCATTGGTCTCTGTTCAGCATCAGACCCATTACAACAGAGGCCTGCGTTGGGCTTCCTTCACATCCACACACCACAACTCACAGGCATACATAGGGCTCTGTCACATCACACAACCACAACACAACATGCCTTCATTGGGCTCTGTCACATCACACAACACAACACAACAGGGCCTTCATGGGGCTCTGTCACATCCAGACAGCACACCACCACAGGCCTACAATGGGCTCTGTCACATCACACACCACAACACAACACAGCTTTCATAGGCTCTGACACATCACACACCACAACAGTCCTTCATTTGGCTCTTCACATCACACAACACAACAGCCTCAATTGTGCTTTCCAATCACATGCGGATATACACACCATTACATGCCTTTCAATGGTCTCTGTTCACATCACACACCACAAGTCCCTTCCAGTTTGGGCCTCTGCCGTCACATCACAACACTACACAGAGTCCTTCCAATTGGCTCAGTTTACATCTCACCCACAACGGGCCTTCATTGGGCTCGTCACATCAAACACACAACCACAACAGGCCTACATTGGGCTCTGTCACATCGCACACCACAACAGTCCTTCAGAATGGGCTCTGTCACAATCACACAACACAACCCTACAGGCCTTCATTGGGCTCTGTCACATCACACAACACAACACAACAGGGCCCGCACTGCTCATTCACAACGACGGACAAAAGCAAGCCTGCGTAGTGCACTGTCCATCACACACCAACACACCACAACAGGCGCTTCATTGGGCTCTGTCACATCACACAACAGAACAAGGCCTTCATGTGGGCTTCTGACACCTCACAACACCACAACAGGCCTATCATAGTGGCGACTGTCACATCACACCACAACAGGCAAACAGCCTCAATGGGGCATTGCTGTCGCATCACCACACCACAACAGCCTTCATTGTGTCTCTGTCACTCCACACAACACAACAGGGCCTGCATTGGGCCTGTCGACATACACACACCAGAACAGGCCTTCATTGGCCCCATCAGTACACATCACAACCACAAACCAGGCCTCATTGGGATCTGTCACATCACACCACTCACCACACCACAACAGGCCTTCATTGGGCTCTGTCACATCACACACGCCCAACAGTCTTTCATTGGGCCTCTGTCACATCACACACCACAAACAGGCCTTCTTGGCTCTGTCCAACACACACCACAACTAGGCCTTCATAGGGATCGTCACAACACAAGTCACCACACAGGCCTTCATTGTATCTGAGTCCCCACATTACACACCACAAAACAAACAGCCTCATTGGCTCTTCACAATCACATCACCAGCAGCACAACCGGCCTACATTGGGCACTATCACATCACACATCACAACAGGCCTTCATGGGGCTTCCTTGGTTTTTTTTTATCACATCACAGACACCAGAACAGGCCTTAGGGTGGGGGGGGGGGGGGGGGGGGAGGGGAATTGGCTACCGAGCCCTCTGTCACATCACACACCACAACCAACAGCCCTTCATTTGGCTCTGTCACATCACACCACACAACAGGCCTTCATTGGGCTCTGTCACATCAACAACAACAACAACAGCCTTACATTGCCGCTCCTGGTCACATCACACACCACACCACAACAGGCCCATCATTGGCTCTGTCACCTCACACAACACCACAGGCCTTCATTGGGCTCGTCACATCACAAGCCACAGCAACAGGGAGGCCTGCGTTGGGCTCTGTCCACACACACCCACAACACAACAGGCCTTCAATGGGCTCATCACCTCACACACACCACAACACAACAGCCCTTCCTAGGGCTCTTTCACATCACACAACACAACACAACGGCCTTCATTGGGCTTCTGTCCATCACACACCACAACAGGCCTTCAATGGGCTCTGTCACATCACACACCACAACACAAACATTCACTTCATTGGCCTCTTGTCACAACACACACCACAACAGGCCCTTCATTGGGCTCTGTCACAATCACACAGTACCACAACAGGCCGTTCATTGGGCTGCTAGTCACATCACACACCACAACACCAACATTCCTTCATTTGGGCTCTGTCACATCACACCTACAGCAACAGTCCTTCATTGTGCTCTTCACATCACACACAACAACAGGCCATCATTTGCGCTCTGTCACATCACACACCACACCAACAACAGGCCCACATTGGCTCTGTCACATCATACAACACAACATGCCTTCATTGGGCATCTGGCCACATGGTCACGCGCACCACAACAGGCGCCTTCATTGGGCTCTGTCACATCACAGACCACAACAGGCTTTCATTGGGCACTGTCACATCACACCTTGACAACATGACCTTCAAAGGCGCAGTCACATCACACATTACAACAGGCCTGGCTTTGGGCTCTGTCACATCACACAACGCACAACACAACAGAGCCTTCATTTGGGCTCTGTAACATATCACAACACCACAACAGCCTTGCAATGGCCACAGTCACATCACACACCACAAACAGGCATCATTGGGCTCTGTCAATCACACACCACAACACACAGCCCTTCATTGGGCTTTGTCCACATCACACCAAAGCGAACAGGCCTTCATTGGGCTCTGAACAATCACACACCACAACAGGCCTTCAATGCGCTCTGACACATCAGCACACCACACCACAACAGTCCCTCCATGGGCTCTGCACATCAACACAACTCAACAAGCCCTTCATTTGGGCTCTGTCACATCACAACCACACAATTCCAGGCCATCATTGGCACTGACACATCACACACGCACAACAGGCCTTCCATTGGCTGCAGTCACATACACAGAACACAAAAGGACTTTCATTGGGGCTCTGTCACATTACACATTACAACAGGCCTTCATTGGGCTCATGTCACATCAAGCACCATTACAACATGGGCCTTCGTTTGGCTCTAGTCACATCACATCACACCACAACACAACAGGCCTTCATTGGGCTCTGTCACATCACACACCACACCAGCCTTACATTGGGCTCTGTCACATCACACACCACAACCACAACAGGCCTCATTGGGCACTGTCCCATCACACACCACAACCTTGCCCCGTTCATTGTGCTCTGTCAACATCACACACCACAACAGGCCTCATTTGGCTTCTGTCACATCACACAGAGGGGCCACAACCCAACATTCCTAAATTGGTTCTGTCACATCACACAAACCACAAGGCCATCATTGTGCTCTGTCGACATCACCAAACGAACAACAGGCTTCATTGGGGCTCTGTAATCACACCTTACAACAGGCCTTCATTGGGCTCTGTCACATCGACACATTACGAAACAGTCCTTCATTGTCTCTGTCACATCACACAACCACACCGACCCAGGCCTTCCATTGTGCTCTGCACACCACAAACCAACAACACAACAGCCCATCATTGGTGCTCTGTCACATCACACGCACACCATCAGCAGGCCTATCATTGGGCTTCTGACCACATCAACAACACACAACAGGCCTTCATTGGGCTCTGGTCACATCACACCACAACAGGCCTTCATTGGTCTCTGTCACATCACACACCACAGCCACAACAGGCCTTCTTTGGGCTCAGTCACAACACAACACAACAGTCCTTCACTGGGCTCTGTCACATCACACACCACAACAAAACAGGCTTCATTGGCACGACACATCACACGGCAAACAACAACAGGCCCTTTCAATTGGGCTCTGTCACATCACACATATCGCACAACACAACAGCCATCAATGGCTCAGGTCCCAACACACACCACAACAGGCCTTCAATGGGCTCTGTCACATCAACAACCCATCGGCCTTCCATGGGCTGTGTCATATCACACAACACAAGACATGCCTGCCGTTGGGCTCTATCACATCGCAATACCATCAGGCCTTCTATGGGCTCTGTCACATTACACCTACAACACATCATTGCCTTCGTTGGTTTTGTCACATCACACCACACAACAAAACATGCTTCATTGAGTCACTGTCACATCACACCAAAAAAAACAGACAACCACACAACAAAACAGGCCTCCATTGGGCTCTTAGGGTCCCACGAAAGTCACACAAAAAAACAGACTTCATTGGTTCAGTGACATCACACACCACAGACACAACAGTGATTTCAATTGCTCTTCACAACACACACCACAACAGGCCTCATTGGGCTCTGTCACAACAAACTACAAC
>CM031624.1:59261637-59276637 GCA_018398815.1 Conus ventricosus | reverse complement strand
ACACTGTAAGCCCAACACAACACTACCCTGTTGATGATTGACTCTCCCGTCATGTCCGACTGATCAGTAGGCAGGCAGGCCATCTGCTGATGTGGGTCCTCATGTGGGAATGAAGACCAGTTCTTGAGGCACAAGGTCGTCCACAGACACTGCATGGAATGGAGTCCTGCGAGGATGGGCCCCGTCTTCTCCGATTCCTCTTTTCCTGAATAGCGACTGCTCTGTTGCACTCAAATGTCTTTGTGCCCTGGGTATACTGTTGCTTCCACTGTGTTCTGTCAAGGGCGACATCTTCTCGGGAAGCAGTGTCGTTGTTGAAGCTTCTGAGGTTGGCCTTCAGGGTGTCTGTGTATCTCTTGAGACGCCTTCCTTGGTTACGTTGTCCTTCCTTTCGTTGTCCACAGAGCAGCATCCTTCGAATTATCTTGTTTTCCATACGGACAACGTGTCATGTCCATCAGAGCTGGCTTTTGATGATTAAACACTCAATGCCTACTTCCCTACTGGAACATGAGCACAGTATACGCCAACTCTTTGTAAGACGTGTTGACTAACGTCCATATGATTTCCTGTCATGAGATGTGTTGACTAACGTCCTTATGATTTCCTGTCATGACGAAGGACGTAGTGTATTGTATACGCCAACTCTTTGTAAGACGTGTTGACTAACGTCCTCATGATTTCCTGTCATGACGTGTTGACTAACGTCCTCATGATTTCCTGTCATGACGTGTTGACTAACGTCCTCATGATTTCCTGTCATGACGTGTTGACTAACGTCCTTATGATTTCCTGTCATGACGTGTTGACTAACGTCCTCATGATTTCCTGTCATGACGTGTTCACTAACGTCCTTATGATTTCCTGTCATGACGTGTTCACTAACGTCCTCATGATTTCCTGTCATGACGTGTTCACTAACGTCCTCATGATTTCCTGTCATGACGTGTTCACTAACGTCCTTATGATTTCCTGTCATGACGTGTTGACTAACGTCCTTATGATTTCCTGTCATGACGTGTTGACTAACGTCCTTATGATTTCCTGTCATGACGTGTTGACTAACGTCCTCATGATTTCTTGTCATGACGTGTTGACTAACGTCCTCATGCTTTCCTGTCATGACGTGTTGACTAACGTCCTTATGATTTCCTGTCATGACGTGTTGACTAACGTCCTCATGATTTCCTGTCATGACGTGTTGACTAACGTCCTCATGATTTCCTGTCATGACGTGTTGACTATCGTCCTTATGATTTCCTGTCATGACGTGTTGACTAACGTCCTTATGATTTCCTGTCATGACGTGTTGACTAACGTCCTTATGATTTCCTGTCATGACGTGTTGACTAACGTCCTTATGATTTCCTGTCATGACGTGTTGACTAACGTCCTTATGATTTCCTGTCATGACGTGTGTGACTAAACGTCCTTATGATTTCCTGTCATGACGTGTTGCCTAACGTCCTTATGATTTCCTGTCATGACGTGTTGACTAACGTCCTTATGATTTCCTGTCATGACGTGTTGACTAACGTCCTTATGATTTCCTGTCATGACGTTTTGACTAACGTCCATATGATTTCCTGTCGACCAAGGACGTAGTGCATTCACAGACAAAGAACACCGCCAATCTCCACAGACAAAGAACACAGCCAATCTCCCCAGACAAAGAGCACCGCCAATCTCCACAGACAAAGAACACCGCCAATCTCCCCAGACAAAGAACACAAAGAACACCGCCAATCTCCCCAGACAAAGAACACCGCCAATCTCCACAAACAAAGAACACCGCCAATCTCCACAGACAAAGAACACCGCCAATCTCCACAGACAAAGAACACCGCCAATCTCCACAGACAAAGAACACCGCCAATCTCCACAAAGAACACCACCAATCTCCACAGACAAAGAACACCGCCAACCTCTACAGACAAAGAACCCCGCGAATCTCCACAGACAAAGAGCACCGCCAATCTCCACAGACAAAGAACACCGCCAATCTCCACAGACAAAGAACACCGCCAATCTCCACAGACAAAGAGCACCGCCAATCTCCACAGACAAAGAACACCGCTAATCTCCACAGACAAAGAACACCGCCAATCTCCACAGACAAAGAACACCGCCAATCTCCACAGACAAAGATCACAGCCAATCTCCCTCTTACTTCTTTTATAACACACAGGAACAAGAACGACAAGCACACATTTCTTGACATCTACCTGTACCACATAGCGCCAGATTCATAAAGAAAAGAAAAACACACATCTTCGACATTTTGTCTGTATTCGGTGCTGGACAAACCTACCGCTGTTTCACACTAAGACACAGCTACTGACGCACACACACACCTACACCCACATCCACCAACACATACACACACACGCGCGCGCGCGCGCGAGCGCAAAGAAGTAAAGGAAGCCAACGCATATTCAAACATTCAAACAGAGTTGTAGCCAAAGCTAGACGTTTATATTGGTCATCCTTCTGTGACAAAGAAGTTTCTCAGCATAAGGATTTTCAGAAAGTGTGGAACAAATTTCCGGACATGGAACATGGGTTGAACGTTCCTCGATGCCCCATTAAACTGGGTGATAAAAAAACTCCAGCTTCAGCGGAAAAAGCAGAAGCATAGGCTGATATATTTTCAAGGACAATGCGAATGAAAAGTCTTTCACCAGAATGTAGACAGCTTCAAGAAGAGGAAGAAAAGAAACATCCCTATTATGAGTCACATGCAAATAGTGATCTTTTTGTCAATACACCTAGTACAATACATGAGGTGAATGATGCTATTTTTCATTAACTAACAAAACATCATCTGTAGGTTAGATGCAATTTCAAATTATATGTTGAAACACTTACCAACTAATTTCATAAAATTTTTGCAAACAATATTTCAACCGATTTGGTCAGAGGGCTTTATGCCAGAAATATGGAAGCAGTCAGTAATACCTTCCATGTTAAAACGAGGTAAATCTGCAACAAATATTAATAGTTATCGACCAAAAGGTTTAACCTCTCATGTCTCTAAACTAATGGAAAAGGAAGATCAGTCATCAGTCATGTAGTTAAAATAACCACACATATTAAAAACGAATTTGGAAAACGAAAAAGCGTTTGGGCTACATTTTTTGTGTTAAAAGAGCTTTTGATAGTGTTTGGCATACCAGATTATTATTCAAATTAAGAGGCATAGGTCTATCTGGCAATCTTTATTATTGTATCAGATAATTTGTTCAAGACAGATTAAAGTAGAGAATACATACTGTGAACTTAAATCATTACAAATGGGAATTCTACAAGGCTCTGTGATAGCTCCAATGTTCTTTAACATTTTACTCTGTGATCTTCCAAAACATATAAGTAAAAATATCACAGCTGTGCAGTATGCTGACGATCTGTGCATATGGATGAATACTTCGATAAGGAAAATACTCCTAAAAGAACACTTTACCAGTCTTAACAGTCTTGGTAGATACATGCTTGTGAATTGTCTAATGTTTTCTTGTGAGAAAATACTTATGGTGTTATTTAACAATGGGGCCGATACAAGCGATTTGCGCTCTTTTAAAATGGATGCAGTCACGCTTGACTACAAACTTTCAGTTAATTTTTTAGGAGTATATTTAACATCTAAATTAATGTGTAACTTTCACATTCATTACCTTCTGAACAAAGCTAGAAAAACACATAACTTAAAAAAAACTATCAGTAAACAAAGCTGGTGTCAGGATATAAACAATCTAAAACATTTAGCACATCACTGATCCGATCAAAATTATACTATGCACAAGAGGCTTTCATCAGTGCCCCTAAACACCTATTACAAAAGCTGCAAAGCATAGATAGTAAAGACTATAAACAATGCCTTAGTCTTCCGTTCCATGCTTCAACTTACCGAACTTATAAAGAAATTAATGTTTCACCATTAGACGAACATAGAAAGCTGACACTTGCCAAATATGTAATGAAGTGTTCAACGCTCATAGGTGTGAAAGAAAATGAATCTCATTATCCAAAAGAGCTCAGACTATTTTGTCATATTCTACCATTGGTTCTTTTACAAAAAATCTTTTGAAAGAGTCAACAGTCAGTTCTGAGACATGAGCGAAGTTGGCCTTGATTTCCCCTCCAGCTTAGGAAAGAAACAGGCTCATTTTGATCTTGATCACACTGATGTGAGCAAAACTGACTAGCCAAATATTTTATCTTATTCTGTAAAGATGCATATACAAGAGAAATATCCTCAACATCTTAAAGTTTACACAGATGCTTCAGTATTGTCTAACAATCAGTCAGGTTCTGTTTTTGTCATACCATCACAAAATGTTGAAAAGATACATTCCATCGGAAAAGGCAGATCAATATTTGTCGCCGAAATGATAGCTGTTAGTAGGCGTTGTCATATTTGACTGACTTGCTACCATCAATATTTAAAGTAGTTATTTGTGTGGATTCAGTGTCTGTTATGCAATTCATAAAATTTCCAAATACCGTTTCGAACAACTTTCTTGTAAATGAAATATACCATCTTATTCACGTTTTGATATCTAAAGGAACTGATGTCACCTTCTGTTGGATTCCATCGCATTGTGGTATTTGGGGTAATGAGCTCGCTGATAGATGCACAAAGAGAGGAGCCAGAAATTAAAACTGCGCCACAGTATTGAATATATCCTTTTCATCACCTGAAGTCAATCAATTATTAAAGCAAACCGTCTGGTCCTTTTCGGAAAACACTACAAAATACATTGCTTGATGTGGCTGATAAAAACACTCATTTAATTGATTATGTACATGTAAACAGCATTCCTCATTTACAAGTGAAAGGTATGTACCAATAGAGAAATTTTATTTCAATATTTTATAAATTAAAACTTGATGCCCTAAAAAATAAATACACAAACAAAGCAAAATGTAATTGTGGAGAACGTAGAATAATCAGCAATCCTCTACTGTGTGACTGTTTTCTCACCCCAAGCTCATTTAACACCATATATCAGGCAATGTCTTTGTATGATGTCTTTGCAGATTAAAGTTGCCCCTTCTTGTGTGTTGCTTGTTTTTCTTTAATTTGTAGACCAGCTTAGATAATCACGAACTATGCATACACTTACATATGCACAGATATTTCTCTCTCTCTCTCTCTCTCATCTCCTCCTCTCAACTCCCTCTCTCTCTCTCTCTCCCCTCTCATCTCTCTCCTCACCTATCCATCTCCTCCTCTCTCTCTCTCTCTCTCCCTCACCTCTCATCCTCTCTCTCATCTCTCCTCTCTCTCTCGCTTCTCTTCTCTCTCTCTCTCTCTCTCTTCGTCTAATATCACATGCGTGAACAGACGTAAAACGAACTGGCGACTACTACGTCTATATACTACTTGACTACTTCTTACTACTACACCACCAACCACCACTACTACTACTACTAACTACTACTAGCTTACTACTACTACTTACTACTACACTACTACTACTTACTACTACTACTACTACACACAGCACAAAGTTAAAACAGTTAGACATAGTGTATTGTAAGGTTTTAATATCATTTCACATCGTCACATATCTACTACTAGCTACTACACCACACAAAGATGAAGAAAGTTAGACATGGTGTATTATAAGTCTGTTATATCAGTTTCACTCCACTACAACACAAAGTTAAGACATTTAGACATATGACGATAAGTGTTTATTTTCCATGTTCACTAGCTACGTAGACAACACAAATAAGAACATAGACATAGTGTATTATAAGGGTTTTATTATCATTTTAGATATAGTGTATTATAAGTGTCTAAATTTATCATTTTAGACACAGTGTATTCATAAGTGTTTTATTTATCATTTTTTAGACAGTTGTATTATAAGTGTTTATTATCATTTTTAGACCACAAGCATATTATAAGTGTTTATTTATCATTTTCTAGACATAGTGTATTAAATGTGTTTATTATCATTTAGACATAGTGGTATTATAAGTGTTTTATTATCATTTCCACATCGTCAACATATTTTTGACTGCGTGTAAATATAAACTTTTTTCAGTTATTTTTTTAACCCCTCCAACCTCCTATTACAACGGCAGTTGTTCCCTTTATATCTTTCTTTTCTTTCTTTTCTTTCGTTCTTTTTAGGCGCCCCCAGCCTCCTATTTTTTCCCACCTTTCCCCCAGCTCTTTGCTTCTCAATTTTTTCTCACGCACCAAGCAAATGTCGATTCTGTCATTAATGCGAGATAATAAAAACAATCCCGTTCAAGACTTCCCTCATCGGCTGATCTCTCTTCCCTTTCCCTCACCATCTCCCCCACTCCCCCCCTCCTCCCCCTTCTCTCCAAACCATAACGGTCAACGTGAACAGAGGAAATTCCTAATCAACTCTTCAAACAATTTTCAGGACATGTCCCATGATGGTAGATTGCAAAGGTGTTTGGTATAGAAAGCCTAATACCTGGAATTTATTACCTGATCCGCCTCCCATGCAAATGTGCTTGCTTTCCTTATTGTTTATAGTTTGGCGTCATATACTGTACCTTGTCAGACAATAGTCATTCACGCAGTTTAGTTCAGCTCCTGCCAGGCCGCAGTTTTTTGTGTGGCTATGCAGTAATAAAGACAGTCACGTGATGCCCACGCGCCGCTTCCGCCTAGAAGAACCCTCAGTGTCAACCTCCCGTACCTCATTCTATCTCGCCTGCCTCCAACAAGATAAGGCTGTGCGCTGGTTTCCCTTCTCTTAGCCGTTGTATTTATTTTTTTTCTTGCTCGCTTCACCCTTTTTACGCTTTAGCCGGTGGGCTTTGGTTTGGTGCGACTTTATTAACCTATTTAACCGCGCCCTCCGCGCCTTTTGTGCCTTTGTCCTCGGGCACTCTCGACTACGCCTTCCGTTCTTTCGACCCCCCTTTTTTTTATCGAAAGTACGACCCCGTCTTGATCTGCCCACTGGTGCGCTATTTAATGTACAAATTATCACTGTAAACGATCCTCCTAATCTTACTAACTGTGCACATTTATTAGTGACCCAGGGATTTCCTTACATTAATACTAGGTAACCCCAGGGTATTTACTCTTGTGCCGCCATTGCGCGTCACTCTTGACGATCAAATCCCTTCCCATTCAATCCGATCCGCCATCTCGATTGTGCCATGCCGGTTGCCACTCCCCATGTTGCCTGACCTCACACACCTGATCCGGGCTTACTTAGTGCGGCTTCACCCCCCCCCCCCCCCGGGGAGCCCCCTACCTTCCCCCCCCAAAAAAAAATTTTTTTTTTTTTGTTTTATTTCGACTGTACCTTATTTATCATTTAGTTACAGGATATAGGATTGTCTTGCATCTCTTGATCAACAACTTGGCACCACTTGAGTAGTACCTACCATTAGTAACATTAGTTATCGAGCACATGGTTCTCGCGTTTGTTGCCTTTCCTTCTCGGCACTAATGGGATTCGCGTTTTCAACTTCATTTACCGCACTCCCCAGTGCCCCTCACGAGGAGTTGGAGCTCTTTCTATCCCTCGATCCACCTCCGATTTGTCTACTCTTTCGGATCTGCATATCTCGTGATTGTCACGCCACCAGTGCCCAAATGGGAAGGACATTAACGGTCGAGCCGCTTCCCGTTTCGGAAGTCGCTCCCCTTGCACCGAGGACCCGCGTGCGATGCCAGACAATCCGCTCGCACCTATGATAGCGTCCGGCGGCCTGTGTGAGGAGGGTTTCCGCGCGAGGGATGGGCGCGACCATCGTTACGATACCTCCTCTTCCCGCCGGCGGACACATTTCAACGTTGCTTCGAAGCGAACAGGCAATCGGTCCTTAATTGCCATCGGTTTTTTCTTTATACACTGAGAAATCCAAAGGCAAGGCTCCCCTGAAAGAACCTGCCATTCAAAATCTCCCGCTCCCTTGCCAAATCCGCCTGTTATCGCCTTCCGGCGCACCACAGATACTCTCCTATCAGGCTGCGTCCCGGACCCTCGCCCCCGGGGAACCTTACCGAGGCCGCGACCGCACGGGGACGACTCCGCCGGCCGAATCACTACCGCCCTCACTAATCAGATGAGACCGTGGCGTAGCTTCCTCCCCACTATAATACCGTCACGCTGTCCCATCACCTCTCCCCAACCTGTGTCCGAGTGCAGCCCACCACTCGACACGAGGAGCGTCATCTTTTCCGGTGGAAGAGATTGGAGGAAGTCCTTTGGTGGGTCTCCCCCCACTGACCACTAACTCCGGTCAGGGACGCAGGCATCGACTAGGTCGGATCTGCGCCCTCACCCCCGGACGTCCGAACCACCCCGATCGACTGTCGCTCTTTCCCCAAGGGGTACAGGACGTTGGGAGCGGACCTTCTTTCGCTCCCCTCTTGGGCAACGTCCCAGTCCCGTTCCCCCCCCACGGGGGGAGGATCGACCAGCGGGACTAGGGGTAACCTTGGGCCCTTGAGTGGTCTCGTCACTGCAACCTTCCTAGTCCGCTTTCCACGCGCCAGGGGGCTCGGCTACCATCCAAACCAAATTCCAACAAAATGGCCAAACCGTCCAGCAATAACAACAGCCTATAAACAAACACTTACCTATACCCTAAAAAACAACCCCAACGAGTACGACAACCATATGCCGAACACCCGACACCACCACGCCTATGAACAATAACAGCCTACACTGCCACACCGATCATACCCACACCACTAAAACAACATCACCAATCCAAACACCCTTGCCCATGCCATAACAAACCTATACCTGCCACACCGTGCACACCCTCCATGCATGGGCCGCATGAGACCACACCCCCGGGAGACGCAGAAGGCAGTGCTCTCCCGGGGCGTACGAGAGAGGCTCGCCTTCTCGCTACCCACCCCCATGGTGCCCCCAGGTTATACCCGGTCCCCGAGGAAACCCTGCCCCAGGCCGCCACACCCTGGTACTCCCCGGGGACCGTGGCTCCATGCCCCCGAGAGAACCAGTGGCTTAGGGCCTGGAAGACACCCATATCTTGACACCATCTCCGGTCGCAAGTGGCATCCGGCCTTCTTACAGCTGGATCGACCTGGGGTCCCCCCTCCCTCGTCGGGGCGCTGTCCGATCGCGATCCCTAGTCCTGTGCCTGCCGAGTATGAGCCACCAGGACCCTCCCTACGTATTCCCCCACGACCACAACGAGGGCGGGACTCCCACCGCACCCCTGTCCCTGGCCTCCCTGAAGGTGGATCTGAACACCCTTTCAGGAACAACTGACACCACAGCCTGAGGACGGGTTGAGGGTCCCTCTCCCCCAGTCTATGTGACTTTTCCACCTTGAAAGCTGGCGCCAGATCTTGTTGTTTAAGGAATCCCCTCCCTCTGACAACTATTTCTCCTGTTGCCTTTGCCGTACGGCCGGGGTCCCACCCTGCCCAGCTAACACGGCCAAGGATAGTTGCCCCCCAGACGCCCATCCCCCTGTGGGACAGATCGGCATCTTACGCCAGGGTGCACAGCCGTCCCTTCCGACCGGGGATTGACATTCTTGTCAGCCCCTAACGCACTACCATAGATTTTCCTCAAGGAACAACTCACGGCCGTCCTGTGTCTTCCAGAGCTGACGACAACTGAGACAGACTCTAGCTTGTTTGGCGACCGCCCTGATGCGCTTTTGTTTTTTTCCTTATTCACAGATATCGCTTCACCTTTCGCTGCGGCGGACACGCTGCCAGTGGAGTCACTTATAACTGTCCCTGTTTGGCAGGTGAGAGATGCTGTACTCTCCAGGCCAATCTCTCAATGACGTGCTTCACGGGTCCAAACCCCTCCCAGCGCTCAAGTCGGCCTTGCTGTGCATCCCTGGGCAGGACCAGCAGTCCGCTGTTCGGCTGCTATTCGACTGCGATACCAGGAGACTGACTCCCGCTCAATACCTATCCCAGGCAGTCACCTGTCCCACACCGCACGCCCGCAAACGCCCTAATAACTCCCTCTCTGCCAGTAACAAACGGTCCCGGAGGTTACGCGGGGGAGTCCGCCCATGGGGGACTTACACCGGATCCTTATCACCCTATTTTCAAGAGACGCTACCTACTCTCGTCTCTAGATCGGGGTATCCAGTAGAACTGGAAGCAGTTTGTACTTGCAGACTGAAATCTGCTCGCAAATGGGGGTCCACAAACGGCCCTACCTAGCAACGACGCTCGCATTGAAGTATTGATTTTTCTCAAGGTCTCGTCCTAGTGTCCATAGTCCCTCGTTTCGCGGTCAAGAGACGCGATACTTGCTTGTTCCGCCATTTTCCCGTCGGTGCTCAGCAATCGATATGTCAGGAAAGTGTGCATTTCAGGACCTGGTCAAGGTAAGCAGTACTGTTGCTAAGGATCCCAAAACAACATACGTTCATTTCAGTGTGCAAAAATTCGCCTTATTTGGCCATCTATGGTCTCGAAAACATCACACTCCATGCTGACTATGCCACACAAGCGAATGGCTCAGTATCTTTTTACACGCGCGTGTCGTGTTCCAGGTCTTTTCAAGCTATGGTAGGGAGATGGACACAAGTTTCAACCTCTACACTACCCATCCAACTCTGGGCTCCACTCAGGCCCTGGCCCAATCCCACACCATCCATACTACGACACCTGTGTTCCTCACTGGTTCGTCCCAACCCCACCAAAGCGAGCTCTCGTCCCAGTCAGAGCGATTCACCTCTCTCCTGGGCATGAGCTTCGACACCACCTCCATGGGAGTCCTCTCTCCCCCCCGACACCGAGAGTTCCCCTCACTCAGTGACCTCATCTCCCACCTTTCGACTCTCTCCCCGTACTTTCGGCTAGGACACTTTCGTCCCATCTGGGATGATGGAGTCCCTGGTCCCCTTTCATTCCCCATGCAGAGTTCCCAAGCGACAGCTTCAGAAGGGAGTTCGCCGTCGTTGGTCCCAGACCAACGACAGCTGGAACCAACCATTCCCCTAGGGGCTTGGTTCGTTTGGGCCACGGAGGAGGCTCAGCCCATCCCACCCGTGCCCCGAGTTCCCATCTCCTCCTTCCCAGGCACGGAACTTACACAGATGCCAGCAACTCTGGCTGGTGGGCCCAGGTGGAGAGCAGGTCACCCTCGGGGTTTGGGATCCATCGTGAACTGCTCGTCTTCACAACAACTCCTTGGAACCGGAGGCGTCAGGCTCGCCCTCCTCCACTTCCAGTCATATCTCCCACCCGATTCGTTCCTCCTTTCACGGACAATCACTTCGTAGCTTTTACATAAAAAAGGGCGGGGGCCACACTCCATCGCGCCTCTCCCTCCGTACAGAGGCCCTCCTCCACTGGTGTCAACGCAGGGGGTCACCTTCGCGCGAGACACAAAGCAGGGACACACAATATCCGGCAGACACTAGCAGCCTCTCCAATTCTGTTCCTCCACACGGTATGGACCCCGCAGCAGGCATACCTCTAACAACCGTGTGGGAACAATGGATCAGAACCCATGATCGACCTGTTTGCCACACCGGTCAACTATCGCTGCCAGTGTATGTGTCTCCGGTCCCGACCCCCGGGCTTCCTCATCGACACCCTCTCCCTTCCCTGTCCGCCTCATTAGACTTACGCCTTCCCCTTCCCATCCGAGCCATCCACAAGTGATCAGGAAGGGCAGACTAGACTCGAGAGACCACAGGCTCATTCTCATAGCCCCGTGTGGCCCACTCAGTCCTGGTTCCCGACCTCAAGTCCTCACTCACGAACCCCCTCTTTCGGTTGAACACCTAGTGGGACATCTCAGCAACCCCGTTCAGGGTCGCCCTCCACTGCACAATCCCCAGATGCTTCGCCTCCCACGCCTAGTCTCTCTGCCAGCCCCCGGTTGCGAGCCACTAGAAACCACCTCTCGGACGACAGTCCAGTCCGGCCTCAATATCCTCACTTATCGCAGGGGCCTCTCAGGAACTCGAGACCTAGCCCTTGTCCTCTCTGCAGAGCTAGTACAGAGTCCTCTTTTACATTTACAGATGGAGAAATGGGTCTTCATGGGTGCGAAGACAATTCTGTCCTCTCACAATCGCCCCTCCCAATATCCAGATAGGAACATTTCCTGTACCACCTTAACCTCTCTGCTAGCTCCATCCGGGGCTACAGACGGCCATCTGACTCGACCATCCGCAAATGGGCGACCTTCCTTGAAAGGACCTTCCTTCTCACAGCGAGATCGCCAGAGGGCTGCGCTTCGTGAGGCCAATCCCCTAGCGTGTCCCCCTTTGGACCACTCTTCACTGTAAACTTGACTACCTCAGAAAACCCCCCTTTGTTGAGCCTGTTCTCCTCCATTTCCCTTCGACGACCTTCGTTTTGAAGACTACCTCCTCCTCGCCTCGCTTCCGCAGAAGGAGAGGCGAGATCCAGGCCCATACGGGGACCAATACATTGGCCTCCCACAGAACGGCTCCGTCTCTCTTATTATTCCTTCCCGAATTCCTAGCTTAAGAACCAGGAACCCGTAGTGCCTCTCCTTAACCTCGTCATCCGCCCCGCTGGCGGATACACTAGGGAGACAACCTCTTTCGACACAGCCCTTTGCCCCTCTCGAGGTCTAACACACACTGGGAACGCTCGCGCCCCAGGCGCGTTTCGCAAAAGACGTCTCCTTATTTTCCATCAGACCCCAGTAACACGGAAGACATCTCAGCTGGCACTGTCTCAGGGGCTCTCCTAAGACGGTCCAGAACGGCCTATTTCCCAGCATCCCCAAGGACCTCCCTCTTTCCCCCCCAGGGCTCATGAGCTCAGAGCGCTCGCCGCTTCGGCACATTCTCCAGCACTCTGTTCCATAGCGCCACCTCCTAGGAGGCAGGCCCTTCTGGCGTTCGAAAATCCCTTCTAAAAATTTTATTCAAGGGACATCCGCAAACCAGGCTGATGGTTCTAATGGGATATCCTTTGTGGGGCTAATGCATCATATCCGGGTAACCCCAGGAACCACTAGGGCACTCGCCCTCCTCCTTTATCCTCTGAATTCTGCTATTTGTCTGATCATTACAGTATATGACGCCAAAATGGGAGTTTCTATTATACTCTCCCTGCTTTGGCTAGTATACTTACCATGTCAGCTCCTAATGACCCACACCTGCCTTCCCCTCAGCGCCAAGGTTCTGGGTTACCTTGCGCGCAGGCCTGGATGATGAGGTACGGGAGGTTGACCCTGGCGTCTCCTACGGCGGGAAGCGTGGGCATCACGTACTGGTGACTGTCTTAATACTGCATTACACACAAAAACTTCGGCCTTGGCGAGCTGACTAACAGCCGTGAATGCTATGGTCATACATATGGTATATACCAGCCAAACAGGGATTATAAATACAAACTCCTCCATTTTTCATACTATACTTGTTTTTCTATACTTCAATGTTTTGTTTTTTCTGACTACTTTGTTAATTTTCTACAATCGTGAGAACATAAACAGATTCAAAACCTCTCACACACACATACACACACACTCACAGAGACCGCACACACCACCACACACACACACACATCACACACACAACACACACACACACACACACACACACACACACACACACACACACACACACTCACACACACGCACACTCACATACACACACACACACACACACACACACTCCACGCACACACACTACATACACACTCACAAACACCCCAAAAAAACAAAAACACCAAACCCCCAAAAACACACACACACACACACACTCACACACAACACACACACACACACACACACTCACACACACACAAACACTCACATAGCATACACCAACACACACACACAAACACAACCACACACACACACACACACGCACACACACTCACACACACATCTCCCACACACACACACACGACACACACACCCACACCCAAGCAAACACAAACCGTTGGTGCTGAGTGAAAGCAAGCCCAGTGCTACTGACCCTGTAAACGGAGTCTTTTTGGCTCAATAAGGCGTGAGCCCAGTGCGTCACTGACGCCCTGTAACAGGAGTCTTATGTCTCATGAAGTCGTTGACCAGTGCTACTGACGCCCTGTAAACGGAGTCTTTTGTCTCAATGAAGTCGTGAGCCCAGTGCTACTGACGCCCTGTAAACGGAGTCTTTTGTCTCAATGAAGTCGTGAGCCCAGTGCTACTGACGCCCTGTAAACGGAGTCTTTTGTCTCAATGAAGTCGTGAGCCCAGTGCTACTGCCCGCCCTGTAAACGGAGTCTTTTGTCTAAAATGAAGTCGTGAGCCCAGTGCTACTGACGCCCTGTAAAGGGAGTCTTTTGTCTCAATGAAGTCGTGAGCCCAGTGCTACTGACGCCCTGTAAACGGAGTCTTTTTGTCTCAATGAATCGTGAGCCCAGTGCTACTGACGCCCTGTAAACGGAGTCCTTTTGTCTCAATGAAGTCGTGAGCCCAGTGCTACTGACGCCCTGAAAAACGGAGTCTTTTGTCCTCAATGAAGTCGTGAGCCCAGTGCTACTGACGCCCTGTAAACGGAGTCTTTTGTCTCAATGAAGTCGTGAGCCCAGTGCTACTGACGCCCTGTAAAGGGAGTCTTTTGTCTCAATGAAGTCGGAACCAGCACACGAACTACAGGCCAAACACAACGAAGAACAACTTGACCGTTTCAGGTTGGATTTCAGTGTGTGGACGACTGTACTTGCTGCGTCTGTTTCCACGACTGCTAAGTTTCCGAATGTATCTCTGCGCAAGAACGTACTTTGGATAGCTGGTTTATGCTTCTTCAGAGCTATCCGTGACAAAACAATGTACATAACGCCGGTTGTCATTGCTGCGATGAAGAGTACAAGTATTACTGTATAAAATCTATACCACACGGCTATGGTAGTCTGAAAGTGCAAGGTCTTTCCCATAACATTGGTAAGTGTATAATGATACGGTGCCCCAAAGTATAGCGGATATCCAAACAAAAGCAATACTTAGGTGGTTTTTTCTGCTTGTCATCTCACGAGCGTAATAGAATGAAATCATGCTATAGCGTAAACGG
>CM031624.1:59246637-59251637 GCA_018398815.1 Conus ventricosus | reverse complement strand
TTGTTTCATGAGAATGCACATGTTTCGCAGAGTGAGTGGAGATGTTTTTACACAACCAGTTCTTACACATTGAACAGGCAGAAGTTGTTTTCACATCTTTCTTGTATGGACACTTTCGCAACGTCCTTGCTTTTTGCGTCCTGTGGGCTTCTGTTCCAGTTCCTTTTTTTTCCTTTCTTCCATCTTTTGATTTATTCTCTGTCTTCTTTGAAGGCTGTCTTGGTGAGTCCTTTCCTTTCTTGGAGTCTGATGGTTTGTTTGAACTTTTTTCTTTGGACCCTCTTCAGCACCTGCACTTTTTCTCTTCCGGCTTGTTGGATTGTCGTCTGTCACAAGCTGTGCCTCATGACCCTCCGCCAAATGACCTAGGGCAGATTGGATGGTCACTTTCAGTGCTCTGGAGTGAATGGGATTGCCAAGCGACAATGGAGGTGTCTAGCACAGAGTTGTTCCACCACTGTAAGGATAAATTTCCACCTGGCATCTCTGAGAGAGTACTGGTCCTCTGAAATTTCAGCATTCAAATGCAGCGTGTTGCAATTGTTGCAAGGTCAAGCAGATTGAAAAACATTACCATTGGCCTCGTTGGGTTTTTCCGCTTGGTTGTGCATGCATGGGCAAGTTTGTCCATTGCATCGACAGCTCCCTTTGTGGAATTGTAGAATGTGATCATTTCTGGTTTGTTTTTTTTGTTGCATTCAGATCAATTTTGCCGTCCTTGTGCAATTGTACTGAGGACACCACACTTTTCAACCTCTTGGTTGGTTAGAACACAAGCGTGCCATCATGACGGAAGGGCAAATTCTGACTCATGCAGTTGGAGACGTGACTTTGCTTTGACTCCTCTGCAGAAATCGTTTGTTCTGTCGAACAGTTCCAACACATGTCAGCCCTCTGGTTTTCAGTGTCTGAGCCAGCTCTAGATCTGTGAAATAATTGTCACAGGTGATGTTGCGACCGTGTTCAAAAAGGGCTCTGCAAGATCCAGAGCAGTTTTACGCCCCAGATGTTGTTGTCTCTCTGTGCCTTGTTTACCCAGGTAAGGAATTCCGTACACTGGGAAATTGTTCTCAGCATCTGCTAGCCAAAAAATCTTTATGCCATAACGATCTGGCTTTGAGGGCAAATACTGAAGAAAGGAACAACGGCCCCTAAATGGAACCAGTTGTTCATCAACGGTCAGAAGAGGACCAGGCACATAGTACTTGTGCAAATTGTTCTGAAAAGAGTCCCAGACGTCCCTGAATGGGCAAAGATGTCTCTGGCTCGCCTGTGTGAGCGGGTCTCCTTGTCATCAAACCTCATGTAAGTCAGTCAGGTCTATGAAGCGCTGACGACCCATTGTTGCTTTTTACCATTGGGTTTCCATAGAAGGAATCCCAGATTCTTTCAGTGCCGCATGCTCTGTTTCTCAGCACCGAGAAGCAACAAGCAGCCGATGAGTGCTGTGATTTCACAGCTGTCTTCATCTTCCACTGCTTTTTGTGGACTCGTTGAGCTTCTTTGTTTGTGTTTTCCACAATCCTGTCAATGATCCCTTTGTCTGAAATGAACAGACAGAATGCATCATGGGATTTTCAATGCCAGAGGTGTTAGGCGTTTGTGTGTTTGGTGGCTTGAAAACATTTTCTTTTTCCAGTGCGAGTTTGTTTTCTTTGGACGGGCATTTACTCCAAGTTATGTCTGCCTCTTTTGTGACATAGGTTTTTATCAAAAGTGTCTTCTTCCTCATTACTTGGCCCTGCTTGAATGTCTTGTTCTTCACTTTCGGTGGGCTGGTAGTGCTGGCCGATGAAATGTTTGACTTGCATGGGTTGAAGTTCAGTCAAGAGGCGGTCTCCTTCATCATCACTGGAGGAATCGTCCACCCTTTCCTCCCCCGGCACCGATGGAAACTCCTCCCCATCACTCGTCAGCACGTCCTCTGTGTCTATGATCACACCATCTAAAACAGAAGAAGCGGAATGTGTGCTTTAACTTTTGTTCCGGGGATCATGACATTGTTTGTTTTATAATATACTTATTGTTTTCATTGCCTTTTTAGCCTTGCTTGTCTTTTTACTGACAGTGGTTGATATGGATGCTTGCATATATATGCAAATACATGCATACAAGTGTGTACGTTCACATACATAAACCTATGCAAGCACCACACACACACACACACACACACACACACACACACACACACACACACCACACACACACACACACACACAGGCCTACATGTCAATAAGCACAATTCAATACACAGTATACATGCATGCACAGAATTCAGATCATTGTGTATGCCAACTCAATTACAATACTACACATGTGCCAATACACACACTGAAAGGAACAAAGACAATTTCCTTCATCTGCATCCATGATGCCGTCTTCTTGCAGGAGCCCAAGCTCTGTCTCCTCCAGAACGCCCAAACATTCAAAAATATTAGGTCTCTCCGCTGCCATGCTTGTAGTCTCTGAAGCAATGAAACAGCACACATATATAAGTACAACATGTGATGCTGAATTAATCAGTTTGAAAATTAATGTTTTGGTGATGACTGGCAAAATCAGTTGAAAACAAAAAGGTTTATACTAAACTGCCACTGATACTAGCCAACATTTCAATAAAGAATTCTAACAAACCCACATGCTTATCTAAGCACCCCCATTTCTTTCTCTCTAATATACACACAAACCAACTCATTGAGTGCACACAATTCGAAACATACACTTAATGACTGCTCTCCCCCCCCCCCCCCCCCCCCCCCCCACACACGCACACATACACACTCTGTCACTGATCACTCACACACACACGCGCACCTCTCATAGATACCACCACAACGCGCATGCATACACATGCCAACTCGTTGACAACACCACACCACACACCACACACACACACACACACCAAGCGCGCGCACGCACGCACACACACACACACCACACACACATCAGCTCATTGACTACAGCATATGCGCACTTGCATTTCATAAAGCAAATGACTTACCATATCATGTGCCACGTGGCAGCAGACAGTGATCCTCACAGCCAAGTCAAAGAAAGGAGTGGAGCACAGGAAGCAAAACTGCCCTTGCCTATTTCCTTCACATTCCAGAACTGAAGTGAAGCCTTGCAGTGGTATCATATTACTGATAAGGAATGTTGCCTTTCTGGACTCAGCACTCACTGTCTGAGACTGCTACCAATGTTCCAGTCTGTTGCCATGGCAAAAGCAGCAACGATGTATAGTGAAAGGGAAGGGTGTCTAAAACACCCACAGTCAGTGGATAGGGATAAGTTGACTTTTTCAGTCTATGAGTGTAAGGGTGTCTAAAAACACCCACAGTCAACTAATAGGATATACAGAATTTTCATCTGATAAAGTATGGGTGTCTAAACCACCACACTCAACAAATAAGGGTATTTCAGCTTTAATTGTTTGTTTGTTTGTTTATTTTCAAAGTTTTACGGTTCTGTTTGGAGTATGTGGTGTGAAATGAAAAAGTTGATAGCTATTGAAAATTTTAGGTAAATATCTTGATTAGATTAAAAGTTATTGACAATTTAATGGCAGCCAGGGGTTTTTACACCCACAGTCATCGGTGAAGGTTAAAACCGCAAAGCTGCTGGGCCACATGGTATCATGGTGAACTAGAAGTATCCATGTAAAACAGATGTAATTTTGAAACTTCTTTGTTACCTTCTTTGTTACCTTCTTTGTTACCTTCTTTGTTACCTTCTTTAATTCTTTATTCATCAAGGGAGTTTACCCTGAATGTTGGACGGAAGGCTTGTTCTACTGCTGTACAAAAAAGGCGGCGTGAATAATCTTAACAACTATAGAGAGATTTTTTTAAGTGACACGGGCAGCAAATTGTACAGTACTATCATTAGTCATAGGCTGCAGGGATGGATTGAAGATAATAATATAATGGCGAATATCAGGCAGGATTTAAACGCAATTATTCAACAGTTGATCATATGTTTACTCTGATGACCTTTGTGCAAAAACAGTTTTCTTTAAATTGTAAGTTATATGTTGCTTTTATATACTTTGAAAAGGCATTTGATTCGGTGAATAGAACTCTTCTCTGGCCTATTCTGTTAAAAGTTGGCGTTCATAGTAAGCTGCTTAGGTGTATAATAAGCATGTATTCCTGTGTAAAAGCTAAAGTTCGGTGTGATTATATTCGATGTACTTCAGGTGTAAAACAAGGGGTGTATGTAGTCCTGTTTTGTTCTCTCTTTTCATTAGAAATTGTTAAAACTGGAAAGCATGGTGTACAGTTTACCCCCTGACATTCTAGAGTTGTTTATACTTATTTTGGCTGATGATGTTGTTTTGATGTTTGAAACCGTTATAGGCTTACACACTCAACTAACTAGTTTGTTCTGATCTGCAACTTCGCTTCAATTAACAGTCAACATGTCAAAAAGGAACATTATCGTGTTTAGAAAGGGTGGGTATCTAGGAATCAGAGAAAAGCGGACTTACAATGGAGTGGTGATGCCTACAGTTAACGTATGCAAATATTTGGGAATATATTTTTCAACAAAATTAAGCTTCACTTGTGCATGTAAAGATCTTGCAAGTAGAGCCAAGTGTGCATTACTCTGCATTATGCAACAGCCATTAAAATTAGAAAACACATCTTTGAAACTATTCATGAAATTGTTTGACTCTCAGGTACAGCCCATCGCACTGTATGGAGCTGAACTTTGGGGCCTTTATGATTCTGCTGCTTACTGTGAAAATGTTAATTTATTTGCGCTGAAGAAGTTTTTACGAGTGAGCATGCGAACACCTAACGATTTAATCTATGGCGAAGTAAACAGATACCCGATATATTTGAATTCTGCTACCAAGTGTATACACTATTGGTTAAAAATAACACAAATGGAAATCTCAAGGTTGCCAAGGAAAGCATATAATATGCTATATGATTTGGATGCGAGAGGAAGAGTAAACTGGGTTTCAAATGTGAGGGTTAAATTATATGAACATG
>CM031624.1:59215009-59231537 GCA_018398815.1 Conus ventricosus | reverse complement strand
CCCTCTCTCTTCCCTCTCTCTCTCTCTCTCTCTCCTCTTCGCTCTCTCTCTCTCTCTCTCTCTCTCTCTCTCTCTCTCTCTCTCTCTTCTCTCTCTCTCTTCTCTCTCTCTCTCTCATGTGCCTGTGTGCATGTTCTCAGTTGCTGCCAATGACAACACTCGCAGACAAGACAGCACACCAGACGATGTCCGCGGCAGGGTCATTCAAGACAGCACGAGCAATGCTACACTTCACCAAGCTCCCGACAGAGCCAAGCTGTGGAAGCAGAGAAAACACGTCGTCACCTCCAGCATCTCACGACGTTGCAGTCAGTGTCTACAGCAACCAGACAGCAGCATTCCACAGCAGAGAATCAGACAGGGAACCCTTCCGGTTCCATTACCCTGCAGCAAAAGGCGACGCTGGCACCATAGCTTTGAAGTCATACACAGGTCACAAACAAACGAAAAATCCTGCGAAGAGACTGCCGCCCTCACCATCAAACACCCAGGTAACTAAGGGGGAGGAAACACACAGCCCATCAGCAATGTATAGGCAGAGCAAAGACAAAGAACAGGCTAAGGCACAACATGCAATGTATAGGCAGAGCAAAGACAAAGAACAGGCTAAGGCACAACATGCAATGTATAGGCAGAGCAAAGACAAAGGACAGGCTAAGGCACAACATGCAATGTATAGGCAGAGCAAAGACAAAGAACAGGCTAAGGCACAACATGCATTCTACAACCAGTTTGCAGGCAACAGAAGCGCGCCTCAACCTACGTCAATGCCGTACAGAAACGATACCACTGGACTCAGTCCCAACACCTCAGAATACAGACTTCAAGAACGCGACGCAACATCAAGGGACCGTACCACTATCGCAGAAAAAGACGTGGTGCTGGCGCTCGATAGAGAACCACACAGTAGAGAAAAACATGGAAGGTGGTTCCAGCATAGAGAACACGCCAGAAAAGAAACCAAGAGCCAGGAAAGTGTACAATTATCCAAGAACGACGGAAATTTGGACAAAAACTTGGACCTTGATGTTTGTGGCGAAAAAGTCCAAAGAGAAGCTGCTAGATCACGTCGAACTGACATCACATTTCAGCAAGCTGAAGACACTAACGATCTTGGACAAGTGGCCCAAACTAGGAGTCAATTGATGTTTGGCATTGACCAGCCAAAGGACATACAGAGGACGGTATCTACATCGGATTATTTACTGCTTAGGCGACAGTCTGCTTCTCCATCTGGGGGAAAAAATGAGGATGGGGGACTTTGTACCATGGGTCTTCAGAGGAGTGAAGAGGCATCGACTGAAACGAAGAAGAGAGAAAGTAAGTACAGCTTTACCTTCAGTACCTTTCAGAAACACACACACTTACACACACACACTTACACACACACACACACACACACACACACACACACACACACACACACACACATACACACACACACACACACACACACTCTGAAAACTTTATTTTAAAGGAAATATGTTATTTAATTCATATTTTGATATGCAAAGGGACCGATTTAACTCTTTTTCTGGGTTCCTTCGCATTGTGGAATTTGGGGCAATGAATTCGCTGACAGATCTGCCAAAAAGGGAGCTAAAACTGAAATGAGTGCCCAGTCACTTTCTGCTCCCTTGACTTTACAAGAGTGTCATCAAGTTCTAAAACAAGTGGCTTGGGACTCTTTTAGAAACAACCAAAACATCCCTTATTTGCGGGTTAATGCTCGAAATAGCCATGTTCTCAGCTTTGATCAGGTTGAAGGCATTGAACACCTGCAGGTTCGTGATATGTATCAGTACAGAAACTTTGTTTCAGTATTTTATAGACTGAAACTCGACGCATTCAGAACGAAATATAGTGCAGGAACAAAATGCGTATGTGGTAAGGCAAACGTGTCGAGAGCCCACGTTTTATTTGATTGTGTGACTCTTAAGGCATACTTACCATGTTTATTAGGCATGACAGTGACTGATATTTTTTCTTATATTGATTTTGCTTTCAAAGTTACCTTTTGTTTAATATGTAGTCCTGTTATATATTTACTATAATGTTATACGTAGTAATTATTCCATATTTTGCGTGCACTTCCACACACCTATGCGTCACACACATGCTCTTACACACACACACTCTCTCTCTCTCTCTCTCTCTCTCTCTCTCTCTCTCTCTCTCTCTCTCTCTCTCTCTCTCTCTCTCTCTCTCTCTCTCTCTCTCTCTCTCGTCTAATATCACACAAGTTTGTGAAAAGACGTAAAAAATGAAAGTACTACTACTACTACTACACATACACACACACACACACACACACACACACACACACACACACACACACACACACACACACACATCACACACGCAAGCAAGCGCGCGCGCACGCACGCATGCATCACATCACACATGGCTCTGATGGGAAACGAAACCACGACCTCTCAGCCGGAATCTGCTGTGCTGTAACCACTCTGCCACGGCGGCTGGTGCAGCGAGGTGTTTGTTTGTTTCTTCTTTACACTGTACAGCAATGAGTGTGTCTGCTGTACACAGTACAATGGTGAATGTTTCTGGTTCATGCTGTACAGCGAATATTCTGTCGTGCAACGATGGAAACGTAATATCAGATCTGGCAAAATCAATATCACAAGCTACAAACATTAGTAAAAGAAAGATAGTTCGAAGAAACAACCAGTGAGGGTTGTTGTTGCTGTTGTTGTTGTTGTTGTTTTCTTTCTTTTTTTTCATTGTAATAATTTCACGAGAAGCTACTGTCATGTGTCTATATATATACATAAGTGTATGTAAGGGGAAAGAGGTCGAGGGCGGGGGGCGGGAGGGGGGGGGGGGGGGGGGGTGGTGACTAGGAGGTAGGAGTGTGGGTGGAGGAGGGGTGAAGAAGAGAGGAAACTGTCAGAATGAGTTATGGGCGAGGGATGGCGGGAGGGAGAAGGGAGGAGGGGGAGGCGAGCGATCGATTTTTGCAGTTACGATCAGACATGCCTCATATCTAAAGGGCTTTATTACTAAATAGACAATACAGCATCTCTCTCTCTCTCTCTCTCTCTCTCTTCTCTCTCTCTCTCTCTCTCTCTCTCTCTCTCACTTTTGCCTTTGCACAATTACAGTTAGCCATGTAATTTTGTATAGTACTAACTTAAGTTTTGAATTATCTTCGCCTTCCACGCGCCCAAGATGCTGTCTCCTGTCTCCATAGGGGGATGGATTTGTGTGTGTGTGTAACCCATCTTCATCCCGCAATATGGGCAGCCATACTCCGCCTTCAGGGGGATGAATGCTGTTTTCTTTTATGATGATATTGATAGTGATATCGGTAATAATAACAAGAAGAACAGGAGGAAGAACAAGAACTGTTGAAGGGGAGGGGGGGGGGGAGGAAGAAACAGAGGAAGAAGGACGAGAACAAGGAGAAAAGGACAATAACACCGAACAGTACAATGCTACTGCTGACGTTTAAGGGGCTGCAACTCATTGGTTTTGTGTGTGTGTGTGTGTGTGTGTGGGGGGGGGGGGGGGGGGATGATGATGATGATGAATTTCCTTGTTTATTCGTGACTATTTTGGGAATTCCGGTATCAAACTGAGCCTTAGGGGCAGACATGGGCAGAATGGTCTTCGAAAAGTTTTGCGGGTTTTGACATTTCAAGTGTATGTTTCCTCCTCCTCTCTCTCTCTCTCTCTCTCTCTCTCTCTCTCTCTCTCTCTCTCTCTCTCTCTCTCTCTTCTCTCTCTCTCTCTCTCTCTAAGTTTGTTTATATATGTATATACTATGCGGCTTATATATAACGTTTCACTTGATAATTTGTGCTGCCTAGGTCAATGTCACCATTGAATCGTGTACATTATTTGAATTATTGGAACGCTTTATGGGCTTCCTTGCTTAAAAGCAATAAACTCGTTGACTCGTTGACTTGACTCGTTGACTCGTTGACTCTCTCTCTCTCTCTCTCTCTCTCTCTCTCTCTTACCCCAGGTCCAGATGGAAGTGAACTCGTCCTTAGTCGAAAGCCAGGTCAGTCCATTTTAGTGTGTGCTGAACTTTGGTAAACACACATCTTCCTCCTAACCTGTCTCATGTGCACGTTCTGTGTCTGGGGATGTCTGTTTTATCTACCTGTTTCTCAGTTACTTCGCCAGGGTTTGGTTTTGTTTGTTTGTGGTTGTTTTGTTTGTTTGTTTCTTTGTTTGTTTTTGTTTTTTGGTATGTTTGCCTGAATATTTATCCCCTGTTTCTCGGTCTCAAGTTTCATGCTTTTGTTCAATTCTGACTATATTCCCTTCCTCCGTCTCACTCTTTCTGCATATCTTTTTTTTTTCTGCTTTTATTTCCTTCACAAGCACATAGTTTCCACCCGTCCCATCCAGTTCACACACACACACACACACACACACACACACACACACACACACACACACACACACACACGCACATGCATGCACGCACGCACGCATGCAAGCACGCACGCATGCACGCACGCACGCACGCACACACACACACACACACACACACACACACACACACACACACACACACACACGCACATGCATGCACGCACGCACGCATGCAAGCACGCACGCACGCATGCACGCACGCACACACACACACACACACACACACCACACACACACACACACACACACACACACACACACACACACACACACCACACAGGTGAGAGAGAGAGGACGTTAATTGTCCACATTACATGTTTGTCATCCGCATGTCATTCAGCTACATTGAATGCTATCGCCGTGTTGTGTAGCAACAACATCTGCCTGAGTCACATGTCATTCAGCTACATTGAATGCTATCGCCGTGTTGTGTAGCAACAACATCTGCCTGAGTCACATTGTTGTTTATCTACATCACATCTTTGTCATCCCTATGCTGTTTGCAACATGGCATAGCCTTTGTGTAATCCCCATTCGTTTACATAGATTTCAAAGACATATGTGTCATTCATATAATGTTTGCCAACGCGTGTTTTTTACCCGCAAATTCAGTGTGTCATTCACGATGTTGTTTACCTACAATGGTTGTTTACATGTCATTTGCTTACTTCATACGTGTCATCCACATGGCGTTCATCTGCATTACATGTGCGCCATTCATTCATATTCCTTACCTGCATCGTATATGTGTCATTTACATGCTGTTTTCCAAGTGTATACATTCAACGTTGTTTACCTAGATTATGTGTGTTGTCTTCTTGTTTTTACTTTAGTGATCTAGTTGCCATCCATACAGGTGTGTACTTGTGTCTACTTAGCTATCTAGTTGTTACTCATACAGGTGTTTCCTTGTGTCTACTTTAGTTATCTAGTTGTCATCCATACAGGTGTTTACTTGTTTTTACTTTAGTTATCTAGTTGTCATCTATACAGGTGTTTCCTTGTTTTTACTTTAGTTATCTAGTTGTCATCTATACAGGTGTTTCCTTGTTTTTACTTTAGTTATCTAGTTGTCATCTATACAGGTGTTTACAAGTTTTTACTTTAGTTATCTAGTTGTCATCCATACAGGTATTTCCTTGTTTCTACTTTAGTTATCTAGTTGCCATCCATACAGGTGTTTACGTGTCTCTACTTTAGTTATCTAGTTGTCATCTATACAGGTGTTTACTTGTTTTTGCTTTAGTTATCTAGTTGTCATCCACACAGGCTGTTTACTCACATTACCAGTGTCTCATTTACACACGTTGTTTACTTCCCTTAGATACGTGTCCCTTGTACATATGTGTCAGTGATGTGTAGTTTAACTACTTTACATAAGTGTCATCCATGTTATTCTCCGACATTATGTACGTGCCATTCACATTTGATTTACTTACGTTATATGTGGAGCCATTTGCATATGTTGTTCGACAACATTAGATAATTATGCCATCCACATGTTGTTCACCTGTGATGTATGTGTTGTTTATCTACATTATGTGTTTGTCGTCAACATGTTTTACCTTTATAATATATGTCATCAAGACATGTTTCTACCTCCATGTATCTATGAGTGTTATTGACAGGTCTTTTTTAACCTTCCATTATTATATGAGCCATCGGTACGTCGTTTACCTGCATATTATAGGACGTTCATATGTGTTGTTTATTTACGTTATGTGATTGTCACCCAGACATGTTCTTTACACATATTATACATGCTTGCCACCCACATGTTTTTTACGTACATGATATAGGTGTCATCGCATACACCCATTATGATAGATTCTGTATGTGTCATTTTACGCGTTCTGTTTACCTACATTATAGAAGTATCACCCACACATTTTGTTTTACTACCTTATATGAGACTTAGACAGACTCAGACTTTGTCAGGAGAACCCTTAAGGGTCTGTACACACAGCACGCATGATGAGAAATCATCATTAAAAGATAGACCACAGCTCCTCTGGGCCCTTATAGAGAGCCGTTGTTGTCTTTTCAAATCCGGGCAATCATCAACATATCTGGCAATATGAATTTGTAAAACTTCACTCATTGCCAAGCATTTCACTTGTGCATAGTGTTTGCATGTAAGTGTCATTTACACAAGTTGTTGATCTACATGTAACTGTGGCATCGGCTGTTCACATGTTTTTGTTCTATGTCTACTTTCTCTTTTTGTTTGTTTGTTTGTTTGTCTGTTTGATTTTCATTTTCCAGTGGAGCTGAAGAAGTGCCGTTGTAAAAAGTGTTCTTCTGGCTTCACCACCGCTGAGCACGGTAAGACACAACACACACACACACACACACACACACACACACACACACACACACACACACACACACACACACACGCACGCGCGCACACACACACCCCACATTCACTGTACACACAGACTACACACACACGCGCGCGAGCGCGCGCGCGCGCCGCGCGCGCGCACACACACACACACACACACACACACACAACACACACACACACACACACACACAACACTCACTGTTTTCAAACACACACACACACACACACACACACACACACACACACACACACACACACACACACACTATACACACACACACATACATACACACACACACACACACACACACACACACACACGCACACACACACACACACACACACACACACACACAACCTTACAGCCACTCTTTCTTTGAACCTTTCTGTCTTCCTTTATGTGACGTAAAACAAGCGCGACATTTCCAGAGACACTTCTACAACAATGTCTCCCCCACATTAAGTTCATATTGTTGTTGTTTTGTTGATGTTGTTGTTGTTGCTTTTACAAACTAATTCACACCAGTTTTTGACTTTACTTATTTACGGGAGAAATAAATGGGTGCATGTTTCTTAACGGGAGAAATAAATGGGTACATGTTTCTTGACGGGAGAAATAAATGGGTACATGTTTCTTGACGGGAGAAATAAATGGGTACATGTTTCTTGACGGGAGAAATAAATGGGTGCATGTTTCTTGACGGGAGAAATAAATGGGTACATGTTTCTTGACGGGAGAAATAAATGGTGTGCATGTTTCTTGACGGGAGAAATAAATGGCTACATGTTTCTTGACGGGAGAAATAAATGGGTACATGTTTATGAGAGACGTGGCTGAGTACGTGTGTCTTGCAATGTTTTATTGATTCTCTTTGTGTGTTAACTTTCCTTAGTCATGGAACGCGTAGATGGATACGCGTTTCTTGAAATGTTGTATTGATTCGTGTGTGTAGCTCGACTTTCCTTATTTACGTGGGATTCAGCTGGGTGCATGTTTCTTGAAGTGTTGTATTGATTTTGTGTTTTGTCGTTGAAAGACAACTCCGTGATACTCACCGATCATACCATGTATTTGAGCAAGGGAGTGCTAAGCATACCAAAGAAAAGATGAGAGAGAGAGAGAGAGACAGAGAGGGGGGGGGGAGGGAGGGAGGAGAGAGAGAGAGAGAGAGAGAGAGAGAGAGAGAGAGAGAGAGAGAGACAATGACAATGCCAATGACGATGATTCTTTATCAGATGATGGTAGAAGTATTGGCTTGGTTAGCCATGTTCATACTTGCCGTTACTATTCTACGAAACCAGTACTAAATGCTACAACGTATGTCTCAAAACATGATTATATAAATCAACACCATCAAACCAAACAAACGAACAACAACCACCGCCACCAAGAAGCAAGTGCTGATAACGTCAGTGAAAGAAGCCAACGAATACAGCAATTTAAAGTACAACACAAAAACAATTAAAGCAAATAAAAAAAAGAAAGAAAAAAAAGTACAACAACAACAAAAAGAGTCAAAACAAGAACATAGCATGTAATACTTTAAAATGTATCATGAGACAAACGAGTCAAAAGGGGAAAAAAGAGAAAAATTAAAAGAGAGAGAGAGAGAGACTCAGAGAGAGAGAGAGAGCGAGAGACTCAGAGAGAGAGAAAGAAAGAGAGAGAGAGAGAGAGAGAGAGACTCAGAGAAAGAGAGAGAGAGAGAGAGGGGTACAGTGTGCACTGGGGGATGGGGAATGTGTGGGGGAAGGTTGGATGTGTGGCTAGGTTGGGAGGGAGTGTGTGGAAAGTCACTTCTGACTATACTAAAAAGTCTCCTCGACTTCAATCTATCGCATCACTCGATACGACTCGTTAAACAGCGTCCTACGCCATCGCTCGTTGTCAAGCCTACTCCTCTCACCGTTTCTTCCTCCACTCAGTCATTTCCGGTAATAACTTCCGGCTCGCTATCGTCGTATCGAAGCAACACATCTATCAAACTCATCTCTCTTTCTATTATTTTTAAACGTCTGAACAACTAATTGTCTAACAAATAACTTAATTGTCTTACAAATGACTAATTGTCTAACAAATGACTAATTGTCTAACAAATGACTTATTTTCCAACAAATCGTCTCGCTTTAGTGATGCAAATGAATTCAGCAGTCCATGGAAAATATTTCCTTCTTGAAGAGTTTTCAGCAGTACTGTTGATGAAGCTCCTCTCTTGGTGAGACAGTCTGCCAGTTGTCTATGAGTGCCAGACCACTTCACTTCTTTCACAATGCCTTTCTCCATCAAGTCTTTTATCCCACTGATCTCCAGCCTCAGACGTTTTTCTGTGACATGTTTTGTTGACTGCAGAGCATCATGTAAAGACTTGCAGTCGGTAATGCAGACTAGAGGTAGACCATCCGTGGTTGCTTTTCCTGTTGTGATCTCCATGAACAATGTTGCAATGAATATTGCTTCATCAATTCCTTCTGCCATCGCCAGTGTCTCTCCAGCCAATGTGCTTCTGACTACTCTGCAAATTTTCTTTGAATTCCAGCAAATTGGAATGATGTCTCCTTCCTCGTTTGCTAAGAAGATAATGAATCCACCTTGAGTTCCTCCGTCATTGAGATTTCCAAGTGAAGCATCAGTGTATACCATCAGTTTCAATGGTCCTGATCCCAAATGATGAAACTTCAACTCTACATGTTCTGACTTGATCCTTTTGATGACTTTATTTGCTTCTGTCAGATGTTCTACTTTTCCATCTTTGATATTTGAAGCAAGCTGACAAGCATCGAATGACACATCAGGACGACTTTGTCGAGCTGTCCATAGAATCTGTCCAACTTTTGATCTGTAAGCCTGTTACTCATGTGCTGTCATTTCATCCTGTTTCTGTTGAGTTCTTTTCTTTTTGATGGGGATCGGCTCCAAGATATCTGCATACTTGGTTTGCTGTAGAGAGACTTTGTTTCCATCAGATGACAGTTCCAAGCCAATGTACTGGAAAGCTTTGTTTTGTTCCTTTCCAACCTTGAACGTTTTTCTGATTTCATCAACAGTCTTTTCAAAGTGTTTTGTTCCACCCCAGATGAAGTCGTCTACATGGCATGCTAAGACACCTGTAACTTCATTTCCTTTCATCCAGAAGAAGACTGCTGGTCAACTTTTGACATTCTTCCTCCGAGTTTCAGCAGTACATCTTTCACTCTTTGTACCATTGCAAAGAAGCATCATTCAGTCCGTATACGCATTTTTGCAGATGCCACAACTTTCCTCTGCTATTCGCTTCATTTGGTGGTCTCACAAAAATGTCTCTGTCTATTTCTTTCCTTGAAGAAAGGCTGTTTTGATGTCCATAGAGCACGGAGTCCACTTTCTTTGTGCAAAGACAGAGAGAATCACTTTCAATGATTCACTTGTGCAAGTAGGCGAATCCTTCTGCATGTCTTCATTTCCAATTTCTTCAAACCCTCTTGCTACAAGTCTAGCCTTTGTTTTTACTCCATCCTTTGTTTCTTTGAGTGTACAGATCCATCTGATGGAAACACATCTTTGTCCATTGTCCTCTATTTCAGTGTACACGTGATTCTTTTTCCAACTTTCAAGTTCTTCTTTCTTTGCATTTTCAAAAGAAACTTCATCCATGATCATAACAGTTTCATCTGAATTTGTAGTTGGTGTAGGTTCTGTATTTGACAGTACAAGTCCACTCACTTTTGTCAAATCCACGTTATTCTTTCACCCTCATATTCTTCTGGTTCCAAACATTGAATATTGTACCAGTTCTTATTTCTCCCTGTTGCTTTTCCAGCTTTGCTCAGCACCTTTGCTGATATTTTTGTTCCAGTGTCCACATGATCGTATGCAATGATCTGTCCTGGTTCAGTTCTTGCTGGATCAATTCTAGTAGCCATCTCTGTGTCATGTGGATGATGTTCTTCATCTTCTTCCAAGATTTTTGATTCAGTGTCTAGATCTGACGTTGATTCAGGAATATTTTCTTCGCGTGCGGGATTTCTTCATTTTTAGTTCCTGTATCACTTTGATGTTGCTGACAATCATGTGCAGCCTCACTCGCCAGTTGAGGTTTTTCCTTGCCATCTTCTTCTGCTCTAGATCACCTTTGACCTTTTGTAGTCTGCTCTGGTGAACACGAATCAAAGTTCCACCATGACGCACAAAGATCACGCTCCCATCTTGTCCAATGACGGTTCCCGGTCCTTTCCATTCATGACCATCAGGTCGCTTGTAGTACACTCTGTCTCCCATCTGGTACTGACCTGACCATGGTCGAACCTGTTTCCTCAAGGCTCTTCTGATTTTCTCTGAGCTTTCTGCCTCTGTGAAAGCTTTCCTTGTAGAATGCAAACTTGCGATATGCTTCTCCCACTGTCCTACTTCTGGTGATTCCCTCCAAAGCAGGTAGTTCATCTGTGAGTGTGGATGGAAAATTTGGATTCTTCCCAAAGACCAGCTGATATGGGCTGAAACCATGTGTGTTCACCATGGAGTTTTTCGCTGCCAAAGCCCAACACAAAGCAGTCTCAAAATCCATGTCTTCCTTGTCTGCCCTGACTTTCTGCATGATGTTTGTCAGCGTCTGATTGTGTCTCTCACACAAACCATTGCTCCATGGACTGTATGCAGCAGTAGTTTTGACTTCGATGTTGAAGTTTTCACACATGTCCCTGAATTCCTCATTGTTGAACTCTGAACCATTGTCACCGAGTACAACTTTTGGTGGGCCATGTATTGCAATCCAGTGCTTCATGAAACTGTCAACAATGACAGAAGCCGTTTGCTCCTGATGATTACTGCAGCACTGAATCTTGTGTATTTCATCAATCATGTGGAAGTACCAGACATTTCTATCCAATTCATGCAGATCCACAGCCACTGTGTGATTATAGTCTTCTGCTAAGGGCATCCCTACCACTGGCTTCGGTGGGGTCTTCTTGTGACGTGCACACACATCACATTTTTCAACAATTTCTGTCATATCTCTGTACACTCTGGATCCTTTATCCCGGCATTTTGCATCAGTTTTCTTCAGGTTTGCAGTAGAGGCATGTCCAAATTGCTTGTGAAGCTTCAAAATAGTCTGCTTCTTTTCACTTTCATGCAGTTTTCCTTCCAGCAACAGGATTTCATTCTCCCCACCGTTTTTTGTTTCCTGTTTGCCACAAATGTCGATGCAGTAATGCCCTGTTGATGTGTAGTTCAACTCCACTGGTTGATGAAACATAGTAGCCTTATCATTGCACATGTCCAACACAGCCTCTGCTCTTTTGAGTGAATCCTTGCTCAACAGAAGTGGTAAGTCAATGTCCACAACTTCAGTTTCATGGTGCACTTGGTATCACCAATTTGTGCTGGTATTGTTGCCTTCATGTAGGACTTGACTTTTGCACCATCACCAAATCTGAAAGTCTTAGCACTTGCACCAGTCTTGATTTGCTCTTTTTCTTCTGCTCCAGCTGATCAACATATTCTTCGTACCATCTTTTTCCACACACAGTCTTGGTACATGCTGTATCAATGATTGCACATCCAAAGGACTCTATTAAGAGTATCTCATTTTCAGATTTGTGTTCTTTCGTAAACAAAGCCAAGTGACATTCTTCTCCATTTTCTTCTGCATCTGTCATTTTGATTTCTTCTTGTTTTTGATGCTTGTGGGGGGCAATCCTTAGCCCAGTGAAACAACACTCACAAATAGCACATCTGGTTCTTTTGCCATTCCTGTCTAATGGATTTGTTCTTTTTGTTCTGCTTTTTTATGTTGTGAACCTGTTTGCTGATATCTGGAAGGTTTCTTTCTGAAACTGCTGATATCTGGAACTCTTACCAGAAATGCTTCTTCTTTTTCCTCTTTGATCTTGATTTCGTTCACTGTGCTCACTGTCGAACTGTCCCCAAATATTCTCTTCAAAGCAGATTTCATTGAAGAAAATTTTCTGTCAGACGCTGCTGTCAGAACTAATTGTCTTTCTTTCACTGACAAACCTGCATTGTCCAGCAGTTTAAATGCAAGCACTGAATCTGGATATTCCATTTTGTATTTTTCTGCAAATATTGTATCTTCTTTCATACTCAATGATGAAATCGCACATTGACATGTCTTGTCCTTTCCTCAGTCTTTCAAAGTCTGAATATGCTGTGTAAGCCAAGTCAACCTCATCTTGTAGAAAAAGACTATCAAGTGCAGTCAATAAAATATCCATCCCTTCTCCTGTGTTCAGCGTGCAACATCGATTTCTAATGCTTTTGCTCGTGCTTGGCCCGTTAATGACAATGTAACGGCTAGTGCTTGTTTTCTCTGGCTTGACGTCCGTTACTAGTTTCCATACTTCCAGTTTCGTTTTTTCCACGTCTCATAACTTGTATCAGGCCCTAGGCTCGGCGGTGTTTTATAGCTCTGCGCCATGATTTTTACAACTGGTGGACTACTATATGCCCTGCACTTTTGTTTCGTTGAAGTCGGACCGTCAAACTTCGTTGTTAGCTAGTCTGTATTCAATCTGTACTTTCGTCAACAACGTCAGTTGTAGATCTGTAGACTAGTCTACCGATGTAGATTATCTGTAGATCACGCTCTGCTACCATGAAAAGTCACTTCTGACTATACTAAAAAGTCTCCTCGACTTCAATCTATCGCATCACTCGATACGACTCGTTAAACAGCGTCCTACGCCATCGCTCGTTGTCAAGTCTACTCCTCTCACCGTTTCTTCCTCCACTCAGTCATTTCCGGTAATAACTTCCGGCTCGCTATGGTCGTATCGAAGCAACACATCTATCAGTCCGAACACGAACTCAACGAAAGAGACGGAATCATTTTATTTCCCAACTGCCCCCCCCCCCCCCCTCCCCTTTTTGTGTATCTCTCTCTCAGTGTCAGTCTCTGTCTCTGCCTCTCTCTCTCTCTCTCTCTCTCTCTCTCTCTCTCTCTCTCTGGCTGGCTGGCTGGCTGGCTGACTGTCTGTCTGTCTGTCTGTCTGGCTGTCTGGCTGTCTGTCTGACTGTCTCTCTCTGTCTGTCTGTGTGTCCGTGTGTCTGTCTGTATCTCTCTCTCTCTCTCTCTCTCTCTCTCTCTCTCTCTCTCTCCTCTCTCTCTCTCTCTCTCTCTCCTCACACACACACACACACACACACACACACACACACACACACACACACACACACACACACACAACCAAACCGTGTTTGACTTCACAACCTCTTCCCCTTGGCGTGGCTGTCTTTATTGTTGTTGTTTTCAGAGAACGTGGCTTTCAACAAACGGGCCTGGCAGAGCAGCAAGCTCAATTCCCAGTCCCCCGCCTCGTGTTCTGCCGTCAACGGCAACTGCGGAAACACTTACTACCCAGCTTCCAGTCCCGTGCCAACTGCATCAGCACGGCTGACACGGGGCCCGGTGGTCTCTATGCCATCTACTGGACCGTGGACCTGGAGTTCGCTTACACCATCCAGAGAATGGAAGTCTGCAAAACGGACGGTAAAGATCACTGTAGTAGCCGAAGATGGGAGCTGAGGAGCTAGCGGGTATACGAGATGATGATGATGATGATAATAATAATAATAATAATAATAATAATAATAATAATAATAGGCCTAATAATAATAATAATAATATGGCTTTTATAAAGCGCCTTGTCAGAAGTTCTAGGCGCTGACAATCTTGAAATATGTCACAGCACGATTAAGATTTGGAATATTAAACTTTAACAGTACTTAGGTTTAGATACAGAGCTGTTGGCAGGTGTGTTTTTGGAATAATAATGATAAAATAATAATGACGGAACCTTTTGCGATGTGCCTTCTCTGTCGTCTTACCTAATAATGTATTTGAACTCACATTTAACATATGTCGCAACACGATTCAGACTTAGAATATCATTTTTTTTCCAGTACATAACTTTAGAGACAGAGCTGTTGGCTGAAGTGTTTTAATTACATAATAACAAAATAATAAGCTGTTGGCTGAAGTGTTTTAATTACATAATAACAAAATAATAAGCTGTTGGCTGAAGTGTTTTCATTACATAATAACAAAATAATAAGCTGTTGGCTGAAGTGTTTTAATTACATAATAACAAAATAATAAGCTGTTGGCTGAAGTGTTTTCATTACATAATAACAAAATAATAAGCTGTTGGCTGAAGTGTTTTAATTACATAATAACAAAATAATAAGCTGTTGGCTGAAGTGTTTTCATTACATAATAACAAAATAATAATGATGGAAGTTGAATGCACCATGAAATAACAAATCTTTAAAATTTAATTTAATAAATCCCTCAAACATGACCAAACAAATCACGAGGCAAAACACGACGCGTTTCGACCTCTTAGGTCTCCTTCAGGCAAGATAAACAACGCCAAGGACAATAGAAATGAAGAACGAGTAATCACGTATCAGGTCAAATCGGCGCAAGATGTGCGTGTCAAAATGACAGCGTGTTGTGACAAGAGATGTGTGTATTGTCATGACTTACAGAATGCCTTACATTGAATGGACCGATACCAAACGTCAGTGAATTTGGATGAATACAGGTGGAGATTTGGGAAATAAAAGATTGTGAAATACAGGCGTGTGGCCACAGTGAGATTTGAAAGCATGTATGGTTGTTTTCGGTTTGGCAGACCATATGTGATTAGTGGTTAAAACTCAGTCAGATTTGAAAGCATGTATGGTTGTGTTCGGTTTGGCAGACCATATGTGATTAGTGGTTAAAACTCAGTCAGATTTGAAAGCATGTATGGTTGGTTTCGGTTTGGCAGACCATATGTGATTAGTGGTTAAAACTCAGTCAGATTTGAAAGCATGTATGGTTGTGTTCGGTTTGGCAGACCGTATGTGATTAGTGGTTAAAACTCAATCAGATTTGAAAGCATGTATGGTTGTGTTCGGTTTGGCAGACCATGTGTGATTAGTGGTTAAGACTCAATCAGATTTGAAAGCATGTATGGTTGTGTTCGGTTTGGCAGACCATGTGTGATTAGTGGTTAAGACTCAATCAGATTTGAAAGCATGTATGGGTGTGTTCGGTTTGGCAGACCGTATGTGATTAGTGGTTAAAACTCAATCGTGTCTTGTCGGAAGCGAGTTTCCGACACTGTTGACATCGCTTGAAGGCGTGTCGAACGCATACTTCCGCAGAGTTTGACGATGTTTCATACCGCCTTTTATCAAGGGGCAATAAATCTTGTTTTAGGGACACTTTAGGGCCTTTTTTTGCAGTTGCTTCCCTTAGATCATTCTTCATGTATTCTGTAGTAGGTTCTTTTTTTTTTTTTTTACAGATTTGAATTGTCCTACTCTCAGTTCCCGCGATCACACGATTTTGAACACGATCACACGATTTTGAGTGGATCCAGCATTTTGTAGTCAGATTCTGGTGTTTTATGCAGTTCTCATAAATACACTATTCTCTTTAGGTCATACCAAGTGCTCAGAAGTGTAATTGAACTTGTGTGGAAGGATAGAGAGCATGAAGAAGTGGATTACAGTGTGCACAAAATGTTTTTTTTTTCTGCTTAATGTGTATCATTTTGGATTACTTACATCATGTGAACTGTGTATATTCCTCACTAAAGGTAAGCAGTTTTGACAAATGTATTGTTTTTTCTATCCAATGGCGTATGTTTCATGCTCTTAGGGGAAGTGGTTGATTTTTTAAAATGAATTTTTGAAAATTTGCCAAAAAATGTGTGATCTGAGGGACAAACTGGTCCATTTTGGCTGCGGCTTGATTGAGTTAAATTCCAAAGCTTTCCTTGTTG
>CM031624.1:59207331-59214909 GCA_018398815.1 Conus ventricosus | reverse complement strand
TTGATTCGATTGGACCTGAGGCACGTGAAGGGTGAGAGAAGTTTAACTTGTTTGCATGATGGGTCTGTTCCCAACCTTTATGGCAGATCAGGAGATGATACACTGTGGCACAGGAGGTTAGGTGGAATCTGGACTTTGGTCAAGAAGTCAGCTAGGGTTGACCATTATTTTCCGACCATGGGGTTGAAGAGGAAAACTTAGAATTATCCTGAGGACCAGTGAATGGTCGAGATGTAGCTGCATACAGAAGTTTGCTTGGAACTTTGTATAGCCTGTATTCCCTACAGAAGACCGCAGCATCCAATTCATTATTCTAATTAAAGCCTACCTTCTGCGATGCTCAGTTCTGCTGGTGATCCTTTTATAAAAGAAAAAGAAATTCCCGTGTCAAGCATTTACTTGGTGAAGGGAGATCACGGGGAATGCAATGTTTTAAGTGATGTCCATTCGGGAAAGAAAGAAAGAGGAAAAAAGCTGGGTAATTTTATTTGGAAAATGGACATGGAAACTGGTCAGGAAAATGTGCCTTATATTATCATGTTGATGTGCATTGTATTATCATGTTGATATGCATTGTTTTATCATGTTAATGTGCATTGTATTATCATGTTGATGTGTACAGTATTATCATTTTGGTGTACATTGCATTATCATGTTCATGTGCACTGTTTTATCATGTTAATGTGTATCGTATTATCTTGTTGATGTGCACTGTATTATCATGTTGATGTGCATTGCATTATCATGTTGATATGCATTGCATTATCATATTGATGCGCATTGCATTATCATGTTGATGCACATTGTATTATCATGTTGATGTGCATTGCATTATCATGTTGACGTACATTGCATTAACATGTTGATGTGAAATGTTTTATCACGTTGATGTGCATTGTATTAACATGTTGATGTGAATTGTTTTATCATGTTGATGTACATTGCATTATCATGTTGATGTGTATTGCATTATCATGTTGATGCGCATTGTATTATCATTGTTGATGCGCATTGTATCATCATGTAGATATTCCTTTCTTCTGTTTTGGAAAAGGGAGGTACACAGCAATTGGAATCGTTGTTACCCCAGTCTCTCCTGTGAATGAATCGAGTGCATCTGTACGTACGGCGTGAACATGCTGTGCTTGTGCCGAGTGCATGCAAACGCGGTGCATGACACACAGATCAAATCGAATCAAATCAAATCATGCTGCTCTAAGCCTTGTGGACCACTAAAGCCATATCAGGGCTGACACACTTCAAACAAACGAACGGAAACAGGGCAAGGAGAGAAAATGGAAATACAACATTAAAACTCAATACCACTTATTTCTTTACATCAAAAGATCCACACAAAATCTCTCACACTCAAGTGAAAGTCTTTTTAAAAACAAAAACATGAATATCTTTCCAACATTCTCAAAATCAAATCCAGGCGGAATATTTCGGAACGAGGTCTTCATTGAGCTTGCCGTAAAGTGTTTAGGTCTAACATCATGTCGGGTTAAATGCTGTGAAGTGTTCAGGTACAACATCATATAAGTCCAATACCAAAGGTCAGGGCATCGCTTGGAGTCCAATACCAAAGGCCAAGTTATCATATGAATTCCAATACCAAAGGCCAGGGCATCATATGGAGTCCAATACCAAAGGCCAGGTCATCATGGAGTCCAATACCAAAGGCCAGGGCATCATATGGAGTCCAATACCAAAGGCCAGGTCATCATATGGAGTCCAATACCAAAGGCCAGGGCATCATATGGAGTCCAAAGGCCAGGTCATCATATGAAGTCCAATTACCAAAGGCCAGGTCATCATATGGAGTCCAATACCAAAGGCCAGGGCATCATATGGAGTCCAATGCCAAAGGCCAGGGCATCATATGGAGTCCAATACCAAAGGTCAGGTCATCATATGGAGTCCAATACCAAAGGCCAGGTCATCATATGGAGTCCAATACCAAAGACGGGTCATCATATGGAGTCCAATACCAAAGGCCAGGTCATCATATGGAGTCCAATACCCAAAAGGGCCGGGTCATCATATGGAGTCCAATGCCAAAGGTCAGGTCATCATATGGAGTCCAAAGGCCAGGTCATCATATGGAGTCTAATACCAAAGGCCAGGTCATCATATGCAGTCCAAAGGTCAGGTCATCATATGCAGTCTAAAGGTCAGGTCATCATATGGAGTCCAATACCAAAGACCGGGTCATCATATGGAGTCCAATACCAAAGGTCAGGTCATCATATGGAGTCCAATACCAAAGGCCAGGTCATCATATGCAGTCCAAAGGTCAGGTCATCATATGGAGTCCAATACCAAAGGCCAGGTCATCATATGCAGTCCAAAGGTCAGGTCATCATATGCAGTCCAAAAGTCAGGTCATCATATGGAGTCCAATACCAAAGGTCAGGTCATCATATGGAGTCCAAAGGTCAGGTCATCATATGGAGTCCAATACCAAAGGCCAGGTCATCATATGGAGTCCAATGCCAAAGGTCAGGTCATCATATGGAGTCCAATACCAAAGACCGGGTCATCATATGGAGTCCAATACCAAAGACCGGGTCATCATATGGAGTCCAATGCCAAAGGCCAGGTCATCATATGGAGTCCAAAGGTCAGGTCATCATATGGAGTCCAATGCCAAAGGCCAGGTCATCATATGCAGTCCAAAGGTCAGGTCATCATATGCAGTCCAAAGGTCAGGTCATCATATGGAGTCCAATGCCAAAGGCCAGGTCATCATATGGAGTCTAATGCCAAAGGCCAGGGCATCATATGGAGTCCAAAGGTCAGGTCATCATAATGAAGTCCAACGGTCAGGTCATCATAGGGAGTCCAATACCAAAGGTCAGGTCATCATATGGAGTCCAGTACCAAAGGCCAGGTCATCATATGGAGTCCAAAGGTCAGGTCATCATATGGAGTCTAAAGGTCAGGTCATCATATGGAGTCCAACACCAAAGGCCAGGTCATCATATGGAGTCCAATGCCAAAGGCCAGGTCAGTTCATAGCTTGGGCTGCCTACCGAACATATAAAAAGGGCTGTACCCCGCACTCTGGTGGACACAACAGTTACAGGCATGGACGCAATTTTGGAGGTGTTTCCTCCAATTCTTTTTTTTGTTTTTTCATCATACAAGCATGGCTATAAGGGTTCTGTTCCACCATTCCACTGGCTTCCCTGCAGGGTTCTGTTCCACCTCTCCACTGGCTTCCCTGCAGGGTTCTGATCCACCGCTCCACTGGGTTCCCTGCAGGGTTCTGTTCCACCATTCCACTGGCTTCCCTGCAGGGTTCTGATCCACCGCTCCACTGGGTTCCCTGCAGGGTTCTGTTCCACCATTCCACTGGCTTCCCTGCAGGGTTCTGATCCACTGCTCCACTGGCTTCCCTGCAGGGTTCTGATCCACTGCTCCACTGGCTTCCCTGCAGGGTTCTGATCCACTGCTCCACTGGCTTCCCTGCAGGGTTCTTTTCCACCTCTCCACTGGCTTCTCTGCAGGGTTCTGATCCACCTCTCCACTGGCTTCCCTGCAGGGTTCTGATCCACCATTCCACTGGCTTCCCTGCAGGGTTCTGTTCCACCTCTCCACTGGCTTCCCTGCAGGGTTCTTTTCCACCTCTCCACTGGGTTCCCTGCAGGGTTCTGTTCCACCATTCCACTGGCTTCCCTGCAGGGTTCTGTTCCACCGCTCCACTGGCTTCCCTGCAGGGTTCTGATCCACCTCTCCACTGGCTTCCCTGCAGGGTTCTGATCCACTGCTCCACTGGCTTCCCTGCAGGGTTCTGATCCACTGCTCCACTGGCTTCCCAGCAGGGTTCTGATCCACTGCTCCACTGGCTTCCCTGCAGGGTTCTGATCCACCTCTCCACTGGCTTCCCTGCAGGGTTCTGTTCCACCTCTCCACTGGCTTCCCTGCAGGGTTCTGTTCAACCTCTCCACTGGCTTCCCTGCAGGGTTCTGTTCCACCTCTCCACTGGCTTCCCTGCAGGGTTCTGTTCCACTGCTCCACTGGCTTCCCTGCAGGGTTCTGATCCACTGCTCCACTGGCTTCCCTGCAGGGTGGTACGACGTTGTACGACACTGGGTTCCCTGCAGGGTGGTACGACGTTGTACGACACTGGGTTCCCTGCAGGGTGGTACGACGTTGTACGACACTGGGTTCCCTGCAGGGTGGTACGACGTTGTTTGACACTGGGTTCCCAGCAGGGTGGTACGACGTTGTACGACACTGGGTTCCCTGGAGGGTGGTACGACGTTGTTTGACACTGGGTTCCCTGCAGGGTGGTACGACGTTGTACGACACTGGGTTCCCTGCAGGGTGGTACGGCGTTGTACGACACTGGGTTCCCTGCAGGGTGGTACGACGTTGTACGACATTGGGTTCCCTGCAGGGTGGTACGACGTTGTACGACACTGGGTTCCCTGCAGGGTGGTACGACGTTGTACGACACTGAGTTCCCTGCAGTGTGGTACGGCGTTGTACGACACTGGGTTCCCTGCAGGGTGGTACGGCGTTGTTTAACACTGGGTTCCCTGCAGGGTGGTACGACGTTGTTTGACACTGGGTTCCCTGCAGGGTGGTACGACGTTGTTTGACACTGGGTTCCTGCAGGGTGGTACGGCGTTGTACGACACTGGGTTCCCTGCAGGGTGGTACGGCGTTGTTTAACACTGGGTTCCCTGCAGGGTGGTACGACTTTGTTTGACACTGGGTTCCCTGCAGGGTGGTACGACGTTGTTTGACACTGGGTTCCCTGCAGGGTGGTACGACGTTGTTTGACACTGGGTTCCCTGCAGGGTGGTACGGCGTTGTTTGACACTGGGTTCCCTGCAGGGTGGTACGACGTTGTACGACACTGGGTTCCCTGCAGGGTGGTACGGCGTTGCACGACACTGGGTTCCCTGCAGGGTGGTACGACGTTGTACGACACTGGGTTCCTGCAGGGTGGTACGACGTTGTACGACACTGGGTTCCCTGCAGGGTGGTACGACGTTGTACGACACTGGGTTCCCTGCAGTGTGGTACGGCGTTGTACGACACTGGGTTCCCTGCGGGGTGGTACGGCGTTGTTTAACACTGGGTTCCTGCAGGGTGGTACGACTTTGTTTGACACTGGGTTCCCTGCAGGGTGGTACGACGTTGTTTGACACTGGGTTCCCTGCAGGGTGGTACGGCGTTGTACGACACTGGGTTCCCCTGCAGGGTGGTACGGCGTTGTTTAACACTGGGTTCCCTGCAGGGTGGTACGACTTTGTTTGACACTGGGTTCCCTGCAGGGTGGTACGACGTTGTTTGACACTGGGTTCCCTGCAGGGTGGTACGACGTTGTTTGACAACTGGGTTCCCTGCAGGGTGGTACGGCGTTGTTTAACACTGGGTTCCCTGCAGGGTGGTACGACGTTGTTTGACACTCGGTTCCTGCAGGGTGGTACGACGTTGTTTGACACTGGGTTCCCTGCAGGGTGGTTTGCCGTTGTTTGACACTGGGTTCCCTGCAGGGTGGTACGGCGTTGTTTAACACTGGGTTCCCTGCAGGGTGGTACGGCGTTGTTGACACTGGGTTCCTGCAGGGTGGTACGGCGTTGTTTAACACTGGGTTCCTGCAGGGTGGTACGGCGTTGTTTGACACTGGGTTCCCTGCAGGGTGGTACGGCGATGTTTGACACTGGGTTCCTGCAGGGTGATACGGCGTTGTTTAATACTGGGTTCCCGGGCAGGGTGGTACGGCGTTGTACGTCACTGCTCTGCAAGGCTCCCAAATCATGCGTCACCTGAAGTCACGGCCCTGATCTGTTAAAACTACGCTCTGGAAATCCATCCCGCATGAACATGTTGTCCCAGAGCACTTCAGCTACATTCAATCAGACAGTGAGAGGACGCGCAGAGAAAAGAGAAGAATGGTAAAGCCTTGTTGACCCTCAAACCGTGCAACTTGCATGCACTGGTTGGCGTGAACAAAGAACATCGGGTGATCAGTTGTTATCACCTGGATGATGGACAGTTGGGGAGAGAGGATGTGTAGGCTCAACAGCCTGTGACATCATGAAACCGCTCGGGATTTCAGGTAAGAAAAGGACTAAATCCCTGAAAGCAATGGCTGAGGCAGCCAAAAAGCGTTCCAGCAGGATCTGGTCGAGGAGGAACAAAAGTGAACTCTATAAGGCTTCAATTTCCCAACTTAAAACAGATACCCGTTAGCAGTGGGGGAAAACATCCGTCTAAAAAGGCACGCCTTAAGACGGCCATCGTTCCAAATGTTGCGGGTTCGAATCCAGGCAGCGCCAGGGAAGTAAATGTTGGCAGTAGAGGGGCGTAGTAGTGGGAGTCAGGACCTGGGTGCTGCCCGGCCCCCTTCGAGTGTAGGGAGTTCAGGACCCCTTAGAGTGTAGGGAATTCAGGCCCCCTTAGAGTGTAGGGACTTCAGGCCCCTTAGAGTGTAGGGAGTTCAGGGCCCCTTAGAGTGTAGGGAGTTCAGGCCCCCTTAGAGTGTAGGGACTTCAGGCCCCTTAGAGTGTAGGGAGTTCAGGCCCCCTTAGAGTGTAGGGAGTTCAGGGCCCCTTAGAGTGCAGGGAGTTCAGGCCCCCTTAGAGTGTAGGGAGTTCAGGCCCCTTAGAGTGTAGGGAGTTCAGGCCCCTTAGAGTGTAGGGAGTTTAGGCCCCCTTAGAGTGTAGGGAGTTCAGCCCCCCTTAGAGTGTAGGGAGTTCAGGGCCCCTTAGAGTGTAAGGAGTTCAGGGCCCCTTAGAGTGTAGGGACTTCAGGCCCCCTTAGAGTGTAGGGAGTTCAGGCCCCCTTAGAGTGTAGGGACTTCAGGCCCCTTAGAGTGTAGGGAGTTCAGGCCCCCTTAGAGTGTAGGGAGTTCAGGGAGTTCAGGCCCCCTTAGAGTGTAGGGACTTCAGGCCCCCTTAGAGTGTAGGGAGTTCAGGCCCCTTAGAGTGTAGGGACTTCAGGCCCCCTTAGAGTGTAGGGAGTTCAGGCCCCCTTAGAGTGTAGGGACTTCAGGCCCCCTTGAGTGTAGGGAGTTCAGGCCCCTTAGAGTGTAGGGAGTTCAGGGCCCCTTAGAGTGTAGGGAGTTCAGGGCCCCTTAGAGTGTAGGGAGTTCAGGCCCCCTTAGAGTGTAAGGAGTTCAGGACCCCTTAGAGTGTAGGGAGTTCAGGCCCCCTTAGAGTGTAGGGAGTTCAGGCCCCCTTAGAGTGTAGGAAGTTCAGGGCCCCTTAGAGTGTAGGGAGTTCAGGCCCCTTAGAGTGTAGGGAGTTCAGGCCCCCTTAGAGTGTAGGGAGTTCAGGGCCCTTAGAGTGTAGGGAGTTCAGGCCCCCTTAGAGTGTAGGGACTTCAGGCCCCTTAGAGTGTAGGGAGTTCAGGCCCCTTAGAGTGTAGGGAGTTCAGGGCCCCTTAGAGTGCAGGGAGTTTAGGCCCCTTAGAGTGTAGGGAGTTCAGGCCCCTTAGAGTGTAGGGAGTTCAGGCCCCTTAGAGTGTAGGGAGTTTAGGCCCCCTTAGAGTGTAGGGAGTTCAGGCCCCCTTAGAGTGTAGGGAGTTCAGGGCCCCTTAGAGTGTAAGGAGTTCAGG
>CM031624.1:59192331-59197331 GCA_018398815.1 Conus ventricosus | reverse complement strand
TCATTCTAATTACGGACTAGATCTTTAGGATGTAGTCATTGCAGATTCTTTTAATCTAATTAAGGACTAGATCTTTAGGATGTGTTCATTGCAGATTCTTTGATTCAAATTAGGGACTAGATCTTTAGGATGTGTTCATTGCAGATTCTTTTCTTCTAATTAGAGACTAGATCTTTAGGATGTGGTCATTGCAGATTCTTTTATTCTAATTAAGGACTAGATCTTTAGGATGTGTTAATTGCAGATTCATTTATTCTAATTAGGGACTAGATCTTTAGGATGTGGTCATTGCAGATTCTTTTATTCTAATTAGGGCCCAGATCTTTAGGATGTGGTAATTGCAGATTCTTTTAATCTAATTAAGGACTAGATCTTTAGGATGGGTTCATTGCAGATTCTTTGATTCAAATTAGGGACTAGATCTTTAGGATGTGTTCATTGCAGATTCTTTTCTTCTAATTAGAGACTAGATCTTTAGGATGTGGTCATTGCAGATTATTTTATTCTACTTAGGGACTAGATCTTTAGGATGTGGTCATTGCAGATTGTTTTATTCTAATTAGGGACTAGATCTTTAGGATGTGGTCATTGCGGATAATTTTATTCTAATTAGGGACTAGATCTTTAGGATGTGGTCATTGCAGATTCTTTTATTCTAATTAAGGACTAGATCTTTAGGATGTGTTCATTGCAGATTGTTTTATTCTAATTAGGGACCAGATCTTTAGGATGTGGTCATTGCAGATTGTTTTATTCTAATTAGGGACTAGATCTTTAGGATGTGGTCATTGCAGATTGTTTTATTCTAATTAGGGACTAGATCTTTAGGATTGCGGTCATTGCAGATTCTTTTATTCTAATTAGGGACTAGATCTTTAGGATGTGGTCATTGCAGATTCTTTATTCTAATTAGGGACTAGATCTTTAGGATGTGGTCATTGCAGATTCTTTTGTTCTAATTTGTGACTAGATCTTTAGGATGTGGTCATTGCAGATTCTTTTATTCTAATTAGGGACTAGATCTTTAGGATGTGATCATTGCAGATTCTTTTATTCAAATTAGGGACTAGATCTTTAGGATGTGGTCATTGCAGATTCTTTTGTTCTAATTAGGGACTAGATCTTTAGGATGTGGTCATTGCAGATTGTTTTATTCTAATTAGGGACATCGGTTTTCGGCGTCGACATCGACAGGCACCCAGGTGGCAGATGGGTGTTGGGCGGCACAGATTTCCTTCCTCGCACTACGAGTGACGACGGGACTAGCCTGTGTCGCCGGGGGGCGGCTCTCGAGGCGGCGTGACACTTGGCGACGAGGCGCTGCCACTCTGCGAACTACCCAGTGGCCTGCACATCCTAGCAGGGCTCTCCCTTTGTGGGGGGGAGGGTGGGTACGTTCCTCATTGGGCGCAGAGTGGGCATGGACCTATACGTGCAGCGGCTTGGCGACTTGTGCCTCGTACGTCTCCTGAGTCGGCCTCACGCGGCACAGGACCGTCGCCACTCAGCATGAAGACGGCCGCCCGGTTGGTGGCACCCGGCATTCCTACTGGTCGGTGGCAGAGACCAGCAGAAGGCACCCAGGTGGCAGATGGGTGTAGGGCGGCACAGATTTCCTTCCTCGCACTACGAGTGACGACGGGACTAGCCTGTGTCGCCGGGGGACGGCTCTCGGGGCGGCGTGACACTTGGCGACGAGGCGCTGCCACACTGCGAACTACCCAGTGGCCTGCACATCTAGCGGGGCTCTCCCTTTGGGGGGGGGAGGGTGGAATTGAACCTCACTTGGGCGCAGAGTGGGCCTGGACCTATGAGCAGCGGCTCGGCGACTTGTGCCTCGTGCGTCTCCTGAGTCGGCCTCACGCGGCACAGGACCGTCGCCACTCAGCATGAAGACGGCCGCCGGTGGCCCTGACGATGGCCTTGGAAACAACCGCAGCTGAACTATCTTCAGACGACCGCTTTGCGGTCCCAATGACTACTTATATCTAAAGCAAAATACATGTCCCAATATGTCCTGTTTGCACAGGCTGGAGGACGTTAAGCAGAACCATCCATTAGGGACTGGATCTTTAGGATGTGGTCATTGCGGATAATTTTATTCTAATTAGGGACTAGATCTTTAGGATGTGGTCATTGCAGATTCTTTTATTCTAATTAAGGACTAGATCTTTTGGATGTAGTCATTGCAGATTCTTTTATTCTAATTAGGGACTAGATCTTTAGGATGTGGTCATTGCAGATTGTTTTATTCTAATTAGGGACTAGATCTTTAGGATGTGGTCATTGCAGGTTGTTTTATTCTAATTAGGGACTAGATCTTTAGGATGCGGTCATTGCAGATTCTTTTATTCTAATTAGGGACTAGATCTTTAGGATGTGGTCATTGCAGATTCTTTTATTCTAATTAGGGACTAGATCTTTAGGATGTGGTCATTGCAGATTCTTTTGTTCTAATTTGGGACTAGATCTTTAGGATGTGGTCATTGCAGATTCTTTGATTCTAATTAGGGACTAGATCTTTAGGATGTGGTCATTGCAGATTCTTTTATTCTAATTAGGGACTAGATCTTTACGATGTGGTCATTGCAGATTCTTTTGTTCTAATTTGGGACTAGATCTTTAGGATGTGCTCATTGCAGATTGTTTTATTCTAATTAGGGACTAGATCTTTAGGATGTGGTCATTGCAGATTGTTTTATTCTAATTAGGGACTAGATCTTTAGGATGTGGTCATTGCAGATTGTTTTATTCTAATTAGGGACTAGATCTTTAGGATGTGGTCATTGCAGATTCTTTTGTTCTAATTTGGGACTAGATCTTTAGGATGTGGTCATTGCAGATTGTTTTATTCTAATTAGGGACTAGATCTTTAGGATGCGGTCATTGCAGATTGTTTTATTCTAATTAGGGACTAGATCTTTAGGATGTGGTCATTGCAGATTCTTTTCTTCTAATTATGGACTAGATCTTAGGATGTGGTCATTGCAGATTGTTTTATTCTAATTAGAGACTAGATCTTTAGGATGTGGTCATTGCAGATTCTTTTATTCTAATTAGGGACTAGATCTTTAGGATGTGGTCATTGCGGATAATTTTATTCTAATTAGGGACTAGATCTTTAGGATGTGGTCATTGCAGATTGTTTTATTCAAATTAGGGACTAGATCTTTAGGATGCGGTCATTGCAGATTGTTTTATTCTAATTAGGGACTAGATCTTTAGGATGCGGTCATTGCAGATTGTTTTACTCTAATTAGGGACTAGATCGTTAGGATGCGGTCATTGCAGATTGTTTTATTCTAATTAGGGACTAGATCGTTAGGATGCGGTCATTGCAGATTGTTTTATTCAAATTAGGGACTAGATCGTTAGGATGTGGTCATTGCAGATTCTTTTTTTCTAAGGTCATTGAATGTGGAGGATGTTAGATAGGGGGTGTAAAAGGAACAGAGATTACATGGTAAAACTTGTGACATCATTGATACCTTGGGGTATGACGCGTTCTCTGTTTCCCCAGTGTTGTTCAATGTTGTAATGACAGACCAGTGACGTCATGTCCACCCTCATGTGTGACGTGTTCTCCGTGGTGCATTCCATGTCATGTACCACTCACAGTGAAACATGTTGTTGGGACTTGCAAGATATGAGACATAAAAACTTTACAGCAGACTCCATGAAAACCTTGTTCAGAGATGTCCCACCTAATATGATCTTTGAATTTCTGAAAGAGATTCATATTTTTTTTAATCTGATCTGAGATAATTACGGAACAATTTTTTTTAACGAAGTTTCCGGTGTGTTTTTAGAAGGTGTGTTTTAAAGGGTTGTGTGAATTTTTTTTTTTTAATGACTTGTAAGTTGACTTCAGCGCGGTGACAGCCTGATATGGCCAGCTCTTTGCAGTCGGCTGGGCTGTAAGCACCATTACCTTAACTTACCTCTGTCTCGCAGTGGACCAGAAACTGAAAAGATATGGAAAGATTGCGCATCAAAAGCAACTGAAAACGAACGTCATTTTTTTTTAAAATGTAAAGCTTACGACGATGTTCGTAAAAAAATGCAAACTATTTCAAGTCGTTGTTGTCACTGCTCAAAGAGCATCCGAAATTTGGTCGCTTGACAATGAGGAACTCATAAAATCTCTGGCTAAGTTCATTGCTGCATCGTATAAAATTAGTCTGAAAATCCAGATTAGAAATACTATTTTCCATGTGCTTATTGTCTGAGGTTATTTCTGGCGGATCCCTGATGGAGATTAAGTAACAATTGTATGATCCTTTTCTCCCAACAATATGTTAAGTTTTATACTGAGAACAGTAAACATTTACATTCATTTATTTCTTTTGCTTGTGTGTGTGTTTTCCGGCAGATGAATATTTGCTGATGAAAGAAAGGTTGCCATGTTTATTTGCTGAATCAGAATTATTGAGTTAATCAGTTTCTTCATAATCGGTATGAGACAATGTACTAACCCTAAGACATAAGGGCTATTAATCTGTGTGTCATTCAAGGTTTTATTTTTATTATTATTTTTCTTTTACTTTTTATTTTTGTTGTTGTTGTCATTGTCATTTTCTGTCCCCCAGTGTTTTTCAACGTGGCCATTGCCCAGCCAGTGACCCTGTCGACTCTCTCCAAGGGGTCAGGGACGTACATCACTGACGGGGTACGGCCCAAATCGGACGGCACGACCTGCGTAAGAACCGAACCCTCTCCACAGCAGGACCTTCACTGGCTGACCATCAGCCTGGTTTCCACCTTCAGGGTCTACTGGGTGGTCATCACCGCACGTGTGGACTGCTGCTGTGAGTCGGGACAGTATTTACTGGCCGTCAGTGTGGGTTGGTTTATGTGTGTGGGGGCATTTGTTTGGTCGTTAGTATGGATTGGTTTATGTGTGTGTGTGTGTGGGGGGGGGGGAGCATTTGTTTGGCCGTGAGTGTGGGTTGGTTTATGTGTGTATGTGGGGGTGGGGGGTGGGGGGCATTTGTTTGGCC
>CM031624.1:59162331-59164831 GCA_018398815.1 Conus ventricosus | reverse complement strand
GTCCTGTACTCTGTTTGTCTGTGTCCTTGGCGGTAACTCATTCCCTCTTTTTTTCTAACTGTTGCTTCATTTTCCGCCCTTAGTCACTCCGCTTTGAGGCATACTTTAGTTTGAAAACGAAGTGACTGAGGGCGGAAAATGAAGCAAAATCTAGAAAGAGGGGAGATTAGTCACCGCCGAGGACATAGACAAAGTACAGGACAAAACACTTTAAAAAGAGAGGGGGGGGGGGGGGGGGGGGGTAGTTAGCCCCGAGGTAGAAAGAGAGAGAGAGAGAGGGGGGGGGGGGTAGTTACCGCCGAGGACATAGACAATAGACAAATAAAGTACAGGACAAAACACTTTAGAAAGAGAGGGGGATCCGAGGTAGAAAGAGAGGGGTGTAGTTACCCCGAGGTAGAAAGAGAGGGGATAGTTACCCCCGAGATAGAAAGAGAGGGGTGTAGTTACCCCGAGGTAGAAATAGAGGGGGATAGTTACCCCCGAGGTAGAAAGAGAGGGGGGTAGTTACCCCGAGGTAGAAAGAGAGGGGGATAGTTACCCCGGAGGTAGAAAGAGAGGGGGATAGTTACCCCGAGGTAGAAATAGAGGGGGATAGTTACCCCCGAGGTAGAAAGAGAGAGGGGATAGTTACCCCCGAGGTAGAAAGAGAGGGGTGTAGTTACCCCCGAGGTAGAAAGAGAGGGGGATAGTTACCCCGAGGTAGAAAGAGAGGGGGGTTGTTACCGCCGAGGTAGAAAGAGAGGGGGATAGTTACCCCCGAGGTAGAAAGAGAGGGGGATAGTTACCCCCGAGGTAGAAAGAGAGGGGGATAGTTACCCCCGAGGTAGAAAGAGAGGGGGATAGTTACCCCCGAGGTAGAAAGAGAGGGGGATAGTTACCCCCGAGGTAGAAAGAGAGGGGGATAGTTACCCCCGAGGTAGAAAGAGAGGGGGATAGTTACCCCCGAGGTAGATAGAGAGGGGGGTAGTTACCCCCGTGGTAGAAAGAGAGGGGGATAGTTACCCCGAGGTAGAAAGAGAGGGGGGTAGTTACCCCCGAGGTAGAATGAGAGGGGTGTAGTTACCCCCGAGGTAGAAAGAGAGGGGTGTAGTTACCCCCGAGGTAGAAAGAGAGGGGGATAGTTACCCCGAGGTAGAAAGAGAGGGGGGTAGTTACCCCGAGGTAGAAAGAGAGGGGGGTAGTTACCCCCGAGGTAGAAAGAGAGGGGTGTAGTTACCCCGAGGTAGAAAGAGAGGGGGATAGTTACCCCGAGGTAGAAAGAGAGGGGGGTAGTTACCCCCGAGGTAGAAAGAGAGGGGGGTAGTTACCCCCGAGGTAGAAAGAGAGGGGTGTAGTTACCCCGAGGTAGAAAGAGAGGGGGATAGTTACCCCGAGGTAGAAAGAGAGGGGGGTAGTTACCCCCGAGGTAGAAAGAGAGGGGGGTAGTTACCCCGAGGTAGAAAGAGAGGGGGGGGGGGGGTAGTTACCCCCGAGGTAGAAAGAGAGGGGGGGGGGTAGTTACCCCGAGGTAGAAAGAGAGGGGGGTAGTTACCCCGAGGTAGAAAGAGAGGGGTGTAGTTACCCCCGAGGTAGAAAGAGAGGGGTGTAGTTACCCCCGAGGTAGAAAGAGAGGTGGGTAGTTACCACGAGGACATAGACAAACAAAGTACAGGACAAGACACTATGTCCTTGGCGATAACTAACCCCCTCTCTTTCTAAATTCAGGCAAACTTTGTTGAAATTATGTCATGTGTGTTGAGCATGTGAGGCAATTTTGGATGAAATCGCACCACCCCCCTCCCCCACTACACACACACACGTTTTATTCAGGTAATAAAAGAGCTGACATGTGTGCGCAGACAGACGACAGAGCGCGAGGAGTTTCGCACATATGTAATGGGCACACACATGCATGACATACATAAAGGATATATAGATATTCTGAACACACTGTGGAAGTAAGAGAAGAAATGTACAGTAAAAGTCATCGTGCAATCACACAGAGCGGTTAACAGAGCATAAATCATTATTGTGTGCTTTTCCTGTGTGTATGTGTGTGTGTGTGTGTGTGCGTGTGTGTGTGTGTGTGTATGTGTGTGTGTGTGTGTGTGTGTGTGTGTGTGCGCGTGTGTGTGTGTATGTGTGTGTGTGTGTGTGTGTGTGTGTGTGTGTGTTTGCGTGCTTGCATGTGCATGTGTCTGTGCGCGCGCATACGTGAGCGTGCATATATGTATATATATATATATTATATATATATATATATATATTATATATATATATATATATAGACTGAGAGAGAGAGAGAGGAGAGAGAGAGAGAGAGAGAGAGAGAGAGAGAGAGAGAGAGAGAGAGCGGGCGCTTGCGTGCGCATGCGTCGAGGAGAGTATTTCATGTTTGTAACATCATGAGAAGCAATCTTTGTAGTCTTCCTGCTGAAAAGCAAATGACCACAAACGCCGTGTAACTGTTCACTGTTGCTGAAAAAAGATACGTTTCACCATGACACTGTCAGCACGT
>CM031624.1:59147331-59149831 GCA_018398815.1 Conus ventricosus | reverse complement strand
ATTATTTGTCTGTGTTTCCTTTTGTAATCATTTCGTAGTTTTACATGTGTATGTAAATACCGGATTCATTACTTATTCAGACCTTCCACTTCCCAACATGTTTCCTTATATTATACTTAAATTATTTATTTATTTATTTTTTGAGAATTATATACACATTTAACATACTCATTTGACTTAGACCATTCATAATTCCTAGCCTAACCCCCATGACCACGTTTTATTCCCATATGGTGTAAGCCAGTCTCTGCAGTTGCTTCCTCCATGACCCCTCCCTCCCTATTCCTATTTGCTTGGTCGTGCATTCTTGATTCATATCAATTTAGGTTATAATTACACTTATTCCTCTTGTTTACCTTAATTGTCTATACTCTTGCATAACTGCATATTATTAGTTTTACATTCAATTCTACTACACCTCTTAATCCAATCAGGCTCAATCCCTCTCAATCTCTCATACACACGCACACATATATATATATATACACACACATACACACATATACATACACACACATATACATACATATATATACATATATATACATATACATATACATACATATATATACATACACACACATACATACATGTATACATTATTATTCCCATATGGTGTTAGCCATACATGTACACACACACATGCACACAAATACATATATATATATATATATGTACATACACACATGCATATGTGTACATTTACAACCTTGATCATGTTCATATGAGAATTCCTACTCCATCATCCATTTATAACGGCCTCATTCTCCCTTATTTACATTCACATTTGTACAATACCATTCATATTCATTCATTTCACATATTTTCCTCAAAACATAATCATTTTCCATAATTCCATTCTTTCATATTATATTACATTCACGTTCCCTCTTATTACACCCTGGTATCCACTTTTATATAATTAACTTTCCATCATGCATATAATATGTACATGGACCTTGTCACGCTTCACACCTGAGGATACATGCATAATCTTTTTTGTGTTCATATAACATCTCTTTCGTAAATCTGTTTATATCGACACCCCAATCACAATTTCATGCTCATTCAGGTATTCATGTTACTATCCATACCCAGAAACACCTTCCGAGTTAAATTCATGATTCAACCTTCTCTGTATTATATTATCACCACACGTCCATGTTCATTTATTATACACATAACTTATCATGTTCGTATGTTTTATACATAGACATTCACATACTCACACATATATATATATGTATATATACGAGGGTTGTTTCAATTTAAGATGACACTAGGCTTGCCGTTTGGAAACGAAGCACCGCACAGAAAAATGTTTATACCAAACACAACTTTAAAGTTTACCTGATTAGAATTGCAAAATAAAGTTGACGTCATGACGCAACTCGGAGTATGACGTAATTACAACTGTGTTTCAAACAGCTGAGCCTGAAAAAAATGGACGTCACCAATGAGCAATTTCGTTTCTACACTTTCACAAGGCTACAACTTGGTGACGATTGTAGGAGGATACACGCAGATTTGCAAGCTGTTTACGGAACGGATTGTGTGTCTTACCGCACAGTTTGCAGATGGGTCAAACAATTAAGAGCAGGTAGGGCGCCATCTGATTGGGGTAATCGTGCAGAGCGAGCTTTACCAGCTCGGAACGAACAAAACATTGCATTTGTGAAAAGACTGATAGAGGAGGATCACCATTCGACTGTGCGGGAATTAAGCGAGGCATGTGAGCTTTCAATTGGCACCATTAACAACATTCTGCACAAAGACCTTCACATGAGGAAAACTGGCTGCAAGATGGGTGCCACATCTCTTAAGCGATGATCAGAAGCAGCAGCGGGTGGCATGTTCACGCAAACTGCTCGACGAGTTTGAGCCCAATGGGCCAAAACGACTGTGTGACTTAGTGACGGGAGACGAGAGTTGGCTGACATTCTACGGCATCCCCAACAAACGCTGCAACCGCATGTGGGTTGGCCCTGACGGAGACCGACCAGTTGTTCTTCGCCCAGGATTCCAGAGTCGCAAGCGAATGTTTTCTATTTTTTTCAACACGCAAGGCCTTGTGGCAATTGACATTTTGCCTGAGAAATCAACAATCACTGCCTCCTACTATACCCAAGTTGTGCTCCCAAAAGTTGAAGGAAAAATCCATGAGCAGCGCCCAACCGTCAGCACCCAGAGGACCCTTCTTCTGCATGACAATGCCAGTGTCCATAAGGCGAAGGTCACCACGACCTTCCTGAGCGAGCAAGGAATCCAAGTTTTGGACCACCCACCCTACAGCCCCGACTTGGCCCCATGCGACTTCTGGCTGTTCCCTGCTCTGAAGGAAAAGCTCGCTGGGCGTAAGTTTGACCGGGTACAAGACCTCGCCAAAGCCGTAAGATCAGAGTTGTCCGGTCGCCTAAAACCGACTACCAGAGGCGCTTGAGATTGGCGTAGGGCTTTTAAAATTTTCATTTTCCCAAAGGAGGAATTTTAAAACGGGAGG